>CDFA01025551.1:109837-383120 GCA_000826305.1 Acanthamoeba healyi | reverse complement strand
AGCGTGCTCACTTGACGGTGGCCTTGGCGCGGATCTTGTCCTCCACGTCGACGAGCTGAAGGTCGGCGATGGTGGCGGCCTGCACCGGCAGGCTCATGCCGGCGCCCCACTGGTCGATCAGGCCCTTGGCGCCCTTGGCGAACATGCTCGCCACCATGCGCTCCTTGACCGAGGGCCCGTCCTGTGGCGCCCAAAGGATGAAGATCGGGCGCGTGCGGACGACGCCGTCCGAGTGCGCTCGCCACGGCACCTGGGCCAACACCATGCGGCACTGATCTCGCGGCAGGCTAGCCACCAGGCCGTCCCATGTCGCAGGCAAGTCGGCCTTGGGCAGAGTAGCGAGCGTGTCGACGGTGAGCGTGGACTCTGTGCCGGCGACGAACTTGAGGATGCAGAACGGCACAAAAGTGGGCGATGTGCTTGTGCTGTCGGCCGTGCAGGTCGAGGAGCCGAAGTCGTAGCGGCGGCTGACCGCAACGACAGCCGAACGAACGTCATCGGTGAGTTTGACAGCTCCGGTTCCTGAAACGATCGACATTGTTGTGAGTGGGGAGTGATATGTGTCCTGCTGGTTGCGGTTGGGCTGCTGCTTGTTGGTGAGCTCGAGTGATGATCTCTTTACTGGGCGCATCAGCGGTGTATTTAAGGGAGGTCGCCTTCAAGGAACACAACACCCACGCCAAAGCCAGCGGAGAAGCTCACCTTCAAAGAAATCGTTCTTGTGCCCTCGTTCTCATAACCGAACGTTAAGAAGGCGGAAAGAGAAATCCGGTTAAATGTTTTCCACATAATTTCTTTACTTCTCTGACGATCTTGTCGCACAACGGCTCGAGGGTTGCTTCTGGGCTGCTGCAACCGCTTGTGCGCTGCTTCTTGATTTCTCGTGCCGTGCAGTCGTCCCCGGCATGGAAGCCACGCCTCCCCCGCAGCCGCAGCCTCCAGCGGTACTCAACACGCAACCCCCGTGCAGGCCTCACGCGGAGGAGTACAGAAGAGTATGGCCCGAGTCTGCCAGTTTGACACGGTCGTTTGGGGGGCGTGTGTTGGCAGAGGCCGGCAAAGCCACCCCCGGCGACGTTCAAGTACTTGCACAGCACGACGACGCAAGTCGGAGGTGCGGCCACCAGGTCCCCGGCCAAGAGAGCCACAGCGAGCGACGGCTGACGATGTGCGGTCCCCGCTCTTGTTCAAAAAGACCCTCTCCTGGCTGCAGCTCGAAGGTACGAGCCTCATTGACGCCCCACACGCACGTATGCATGAAGGCGGAGCAACTGCAGTTGTATTGAACGCTGTCTTGTCCTCGCATTGACCGCGGACAGGCCTCGATGGTTGGAGCCGACGAGGCGACACCAGCGTGATGCTGGACCGACTCACTCATCCTCACTCCCACATGCTCTACAAGTAATCCATCATCGTTCGTTAGAGCAACAGCTGGACATCCCACCCTCGACTAACCTGGCGTTGTGCTGCAGGGAGGTCAGCGGCGCGGTGTACCGCTTCTATCGTCAGTTGCTGCAACCCGGCCACCCGCTGGCCACTGCCGTCGCTGCTGACATGAAGAACTTCAAAGGTAAGGCAGCACGCACGTTAGTGTGATGCTCTGACGCGCTTGATTGACGTGTTCTGTATCCTCGGACCGGTCAATGGCAGTGGCTCGCGCGGCGGGACAGCTGAGTCGGGCAGAGCTCTGGCGCTCGTTCAGAGAGCAGCGGCTGTCGAGTCAATGGGAAGAACAAATAATCACGCAAATCGTGGAGCTCTCTCAGTCAGGGCGCAACACTGAATTGCCCATCAAGGTAGGGTGCCCTTGGTCTGTGGTGGCTTCAACTGATAGGCTGGTGATGTTTAATCGCATTCACTTCGCTTCCATTGTTCAATCCAGCGTGCAGCGGTCGAACTGCTTGCAACAGTGTTTTCGGCATGGGGCACTGCTCCTGAGATCAGCCAGACAGTGGCCGAAGAGGTACCCATACATCTCTGGTCACGCGAGTTATCCTCTTCAGGCTTTGCTGACGCTAAACGCTCGCAATGCTTGGCTTTGATTGGTGAATTGGCAGATGGTGAAAGAGTTCCAGTTTGAGCAAGGGGCGGGGCTCATCGGCAAAGCAGGACTGACAGGCTGGGGCAAGTATATGCTTCCCTTCTGGTCGTGCGGCGTGCTAGCGTACGTCACCAACTTTCCCTGCGCCGTTCTCTCTACAATGCGTACGATATTGGTCGTGTGCGCTCATCATGTGACACCTGTTTTAGGCTATGCATTACACTCTACGTGTTCGTGCGAGAGGTTTACCTGATGTGGATGGAGAACTTCTTCTTCCATGACGAATTCACCACATTCAACCACTTGAACCCAGGTACCTGTTGATCGTGGCTCAAGAGGCGTGCCGTGGTAACACTGGTGAGCTGATAGAGTGTGGATGACTTGCAGACTACTACGGACGGTTAAGCAAATCGGCATTCGGTGCGCTCATGTACGACAAGATCAACTGGAACGACACGCGCTTCCTCCTGCACTTCGTGATAAACATGCGGTACGTGCGCTCTCCGCCGTGCATGCTCTTGGTTATGGAGGTATTCATGCGTTCACGGCTGCAGACGACCAACGGAGAAGGGTACCACGAACCAGTACAAACAAGCGTTCCTCGTGCGGTTCCGCAACGAGGAGAACGATTACAACAAATCGCAGATCCTGGACGGTATCGTGCATGCCCGCTTGTGATTGCTCAACAGAGGGTCGTCTCAATGATCGGCTTCAACTGAACCCAACGTTACGGACCACAGTTGATCCATTAAGTCCCATCGGAGTCGAACTCGCCGTTCGGGTGCTGCGCTTCTGCAACTTCCAAACGCTCCTTCGTGTATCGGCCGTGTGCCAAACCTGGCGATTTTGGTGCTCCAACGATCATGTATGTGCACCTTTCCCTTCCCTTGCGCACAATCACTCCGCTCTGACCACGTTGTGGAATGGGATCACCAAGGTGTGGCGAGAGGCAACAAAGAACGTGGAGGGCTTTCTGCCCTACCTGGGAGGCGCATTTTCGCTGTTCCGAGTTCTCCACTACCGCTTGCCACCAACTGCCAAGGGGAGAGCCCTCTACTACGCCAAGCACCTGCAGACCCGCCAGCCTCTTCAATTTCAGGAGCGCTTGCTAGACCTGGTCGATGCCGACTTCCTTGCGAGCGTCAAAGGTGCCCTTCTTGTTCTCCATGGGAATGTTTGTCGATATCGTCTTACGTAAGGCTGGGACACGATGCAGAACGAGCTAAAGCTGCGGCAGACGCGTTAGCTGCGGGGCGATCGCGAGCGTCAATGATCCTAAGGTACAGGCCATCCTGATCTTTCTGAGCCCTCTGCTTCGTGTGTTGATTTGTTGCAATGGGTGCGATAGGAATCTGGGCGGCAAGATCGTGGAGAACGTACAGGTGATGCTCGCTTCTGAGCCCATCATCATCGCCGTTCCGTTCGACGTACGAGACCGGTACGCGTGCTCCCCATCCTTCTGTGTTGCATTCACGCGCTAGCTCGAGTCTCACGCCGTGCGGGTGCAATGTCGACGCAGGGAAACCAATGTCTCGCTGCACTTTTCGTCTCAGTCCTTTGGCATCATTGACGTGGACGTTGTCGAACGGATATTGCCCCCACCAGGTCGGTTAGCTAGCTTCTACACCTGCTGTGTTTGACGACTCCTGTTGATGTGCTGACGACCACACATCCGCGTGCACCGCCAGGCTCGTCCGGCCAGGCGGAAGACCTAACACTTGCCAGCGGTCAAGTGCACCTGCCCTACTTGGTGCACTCGCTCATGCAGTGGAAGGAGACGGCGCCCATGTGGGGCGAACGTGGCGGACCACAGATCTACGTGGAAGGGTTCCTGCGGTGGATCGAACGCAAATTTTGGGCCTATTGGTGGCCACGCAGGAGTGGGCCTGTGGGTCTCTCGCTCGATGACTTCATAGCCATGACCTGGGGCGTGGCCGAGAGCGGACACGAGATGGACATCAGCGTGGGCGCCAAGGAGCCGCCGATCGAAGCCGAGCTGGGACTGGACATCGCTCCGCCTGACAGGCGGGTGCGCGGCGTCCTTCTCGCGCGCAATGGTCGCTTTCTCGCCGTTGATCGCCCGGGCCAAAGTCGACAGGGCACCAGCATGCGCATCGGCGGCGACGGCCCCGAGCTCGTGTGGTTGGCCTCTCGATACAATCGGGTATGTTCTCTGCCGTCCTCACTTGTACGGTGCCCACCACTGACGCGTAAGGTGTGGCTCATTGGCGGGCAGGTGGGGTCCTTGTTCACGTTTCGATCGGCGGCGACGGGCGACTTCCTGGTCATGCGCCCCGACGGCGCCCATGGCCTCTCGCGCCAGCCCGGCACCAAGGACCACCTGTGGCGGAGGGAGGGAGCCAGCAGCAAGCGCGGGCAGCCGCGCAACATCACCCTCGGGGAGGAGAAGGGCGACGGGAGCTTCCGCTGGCGGTCGGTGGTCAACGGACGACCCCTGCTGGAGCCCCTACACGAGCGAGGGGACGATCAGGGCCCCATCACTGATCCAGAGCTGTGGCAAATGTTCTTCGTGGAGCCTCGCGCGTCGGCGCCCACCAGCTAAGGTAATACACAAAAACGTAGAACAAAGAGAGTGAACTCCTGCTGCCACGCGGAAGGCGAGCCCCGTGCGGCGACCGCAGAGGGAATGCCGTCGTGTCGGTGGGAGTGCATGCAGCAGCAGCAGCAGCAGCAGCCCCCATTTACACCTCCTTGCTCATCTCCTTCTGCACGGCTTTGGTGAAGTAGTCGATCGACTTTCGCAGTCCCTCATCCAGCGTCACCTTTGGCTCCCACCCCAGATAGTGCCTCGCCTGTTGTAATCACCCACGACACACGGGTGTGATGAGCATCATCGTGTGGGCTCTCCTACCTCAGCCTGAAGAAATACCTTTGTGATGTCGGGCTGTCGCCTACGGGGATCGTCCGAGGGCAGATCCTTGAAGACGATCTTGATGTCGTCATTGATCACGCCCTTCACCTTCACGGCCAACTCATGAACGGTCATCTCGTTGGGGTTTCCTGCGCGCACGTGAATTGGCTCGACATGTCAGCTTGTGTGCGAGACTCGGAAGAGAGGCACGAGAGAGTCGTGATTACCGAGGTTGACCGGTCCGATGTAGTCTCCGTTCATGAGGCGCATGAGGCCATCGACCAGGTCGGAGACGTAGCAGAAGCTGCGGGTCTGCTTTCCTTCTCCGTAGACCGTGATCTGGCTTCCCATCAGCGCCTGAGGGAGCGCACGGAAGAGTTTAGGTCAGCAAGTCATTGCTGCACAATGGGAGTTGATAATGCTATGACGGGGATGAGATGTGCAGGATGTGATCACCTGAGTGATGAAGTTGGACACCACGCGGCCATCGTGAATGTTCATGCGCGGACCGTAGGTGTTGAAAATGCGGGCCACACGAATTTCCACCTTATGTTCGCGGTGATAGTCGAACGCGATCGTCTCGGCCGCTCTCTTGCCCTCATCGTAGCTGCGTGTGCACGCGCGTACACCATACACGATTCCATTAGGTGGGAGGCTCAGGCACGGCGGATGGAGAACAGATCGTACCAGGAACGGATGCCGGTTGTGTTGACGTTGCCGCGGTACTCCTCCACCTGCGGGTGGACCTCGGGATCACCATACACTTCGGATGTGGAGGCGAGCAGGAGGCGAGCGCCGGTGCGCTTGGCGACGCCGAGCATGTTGAGCGTTCCAATGACGTTGGTCTTCATCGTCTTGATGGGATCGAACTGGTAATGCACCCTGCGCAATCCACGATCAGTGAGGGCGACCAACAGGCATTGTGATCACTGATCTCTCTGTCTCTCTATTTCTGTCTCCGTGCAGCACTACGAGAGGTGCGTACGGAGAGGCGGGACAGGCCAAGTGATAGATCTGATCGACGTCAAGGTAGATGGGGTCGATGACGTCGTAGTTGAGCACATGGAAGTGAGGGTTGCCCAGGTGGTGCTGGTAGTTCTCCTTGTTGCCGGTGAAGAAGTTGTCCAGCAGAATCACCACGTTGCCTTCGGCCAGCAGTCGGTCCGTCAGGTGCGACCCGATGAAACCTGATGCACACACAACATGCACATGCACACAGAACAAATCAACGCAGAAACAGCGTGAGAGTGGGCTCGTATGTGCACGCACGCGCGCACAAGGATTGGCGGTTGAGTGTGCACGGAGAGAGGGCTCTTCGAGGAGCGTACCAGCGCCGCCGGTGATGAGGATGCGCTTGGCCCCGCCCGCAAGCTTGGGCATGGGCGGCAGGACAAAATAGGGCGGCGCAGACCTGTCGCCCCGAGGGCCCGACTCGCCAGGAGGGTAGTTGTGCACCACCGCGTTGCACGTTGGCGGCTGTTGGTGTGGAGGATGCGGTCCACCGTTCCCGAACTAGAGATGAGGTTCCACACGTTCATATGCAGCAAGAGAGAGGAGAGAGAAGGAGGGATGGGGAGTGACAAGAGGGGGGGGGGCGTACGGCCACTGGGGGGAGAAATTGGCGTTCGATGATCCACAGCGTGCAGAGGGCAAAGACTGCGAGACCGATGAGCACTACATAGCGTCCTCGCGAGCCATTGCCGTTGTTCCCATGCGGCGCGTACTGTAGAATCATCACACAAACCGGACATTCAATGAATTAGTCGCGACATATTGAATTATGATAATAATTTGTTTCCAATTGGCAAACAGAAGCAAGTGGAGGGAGGGGTACCATCACTCGAGCCAAGCCCTCGTACTCTCTCGCGAGACCCAAGGTGTTGCCACAAGCGAAGAGAGAACTAAAATCTCAATGCGAGGGATCTGGGGTTACGGTGCAGGCCCCGAGAATTCTCCCCGTACAAATGAAAAAGAAAATAACGATCACCGCAATTCGGATATTTGCCAAGAATTCAAAGAACATTAAACGGACGTTTTGTTATTAAATTTTTATTGGTATTGGTTTTTTACCGTTATTTGACCCATCGACCTCCATTTCGAAAGAGAAGAGAAGAGAGGAGAGTAGACCCCACACTCGAGCACTCACTCAAGGCCGCGGTAACTGTTAGTTACTCCCTCTAGAGTTCCTTCCACTCGAACAAAATCTGAAATCGGAGAAGACGAGAGAATGAGACGGTCGTCGAGGCTCAGCACCAAGCGCAAGGAGCTGGAGGAAGAGCAGCAGGTCCAATCCGAATCCGAGTCCGACGGCTACGAGGACGAGGAGGCGGAGGAGGCGCCTAAGCCCAAGCGCGGCCGGGCCAAGAAGGCCGCCGTCTCGCCCAAGAAGAAGACGACGACGACCAAGGCAAAGGCGACCAAAGCCAAGCCCAAGCCCAAGGCGAAGGCCTCCCCTCGCCGAGCCGCCACGAAGAGGAAGGCCGAGGTGGAGGAGGAGCCCTCCGAGGAGGAGGAGAAGGAGAAGGAGCAGGAGGCCAAGGAAGAGGAGGACGCGGGGCCTCTGCGTCGGTCCAAGCGACTGCGTATTCGCGCTCCGCCTCCGCCCAAGCCCAAGGCCAGCGACGAAGATGACGAAGACGAGGACGAAGAGGACGAAGGCAGCGACGACGGCGACGCCGATGGCAACGAAGAAGGCGAAGGAGAAGTGAAGAAGAAGGTGGCGAAGAAGAACACGCTCACGTGGGGCCAGCAGCGCAAGGCCATGCTCACCAACAACAGGAGGCGAGGCGGACGCGTGTTGGTGCGCAGCAACAGCTACTCGGCCAACGACCTCATCAACGCCTCCTACCGCGACCTCTTTGGCCTCGGCGCCGTGCCCCGCGCTCCGCCCCCTCGCCGACCCGCGGCCGCGGCTGCCTCAGTCAGCTCCGCCGCCGACGACGCCTCCCGGGTACCCCCGCACCATTTATAATTAATATTTTCTTTCTTTCATTTATTATTTTCATTTATTTTCTGAATTTAAAATTATGATTTTAAAAATTCTAACAAATTCGCCACCACGTGCGCGGTGTGTGCTCTCCAGGACCGGTGGGTGCTGCTGCAACATCACCACTGGCTGTTGAAGCCGGTGCAGGAGGATGGGCGCGTCGAAGCGGCGGCCACCAACCAGTACGGGTTTCAGTCCGTCCTTGAGGGTACTTAGATCTTCTTCTTCTTCTTCCTTCCTTTCTTTAGAGGGAGCCTCAGAATGCCTCATCAGCGGCAGTGGGGTTGTATGCATCACGGATGCTCTGTGTGACACTTGCGTCCGCTGTGTGCTCACCTTCTCGCGATTGCAGAACTCGATGAGAACGACGACGGTAGCGGTGGTGCCGGCGGAGATCACGGAACCGGGCCCCAAGTGTACGCCGACGAGGAAGGCGCGCTGCCGCCGTACTACAACCCACCCGCCGACGGATCGTCGTGCTTTGATGAGCTGCCCATCGAGACCATCATGCACATCTTCTCGTTCTTTAGTGCTGGTACAACACTGCCCGTCGTGAGGAAGAGCCCATGCGGCACTGAAGAGAGAGCGCTCTGATACCTGTGCCAATGGGCTATACGCTAACACTTTCTCTTTCCATCTGCTGTGGTCCTCCACCAGCGACCATGGGTCAGGCGATGGGCGTCTGCTCGACGTGGAAAGAGATATTGAGCGACAGCTTCTTCTGGAAGAGTCAGGTAACGAAGAAGAGCGGCAGTGCTGCCTCACCTGCCTCCTCTCACTATCCCTCCTTCCTTGATGTGATATGCGCAACGTGCGACTCTGTGAGCCACAACTCATGCGATTTCTGCGCCACGCACGCAGTTCCTGGTCGCCGAGCCGCTGGTGCTGAAGCCCTACAACAACTGGGGCTGGAACCAGTTCGTGTACGTCAGAGTCTGATCCTCTGTCCTTCTCCTTCAATAGCAAGAACGAGACAAACGAACACTCACTTAATTCACCACTCGCTCTCTCTCTCTCTCTCTGGTGTGTGCGCGCGACCAGTGCGTACGCCATTCGGTTCGTGCAGGATAAGCCCATCATGGGTCGGGAATGTCCGATCGAGGATATCAAAGACCTCAACAACCAGCCGTACCGAGCAGTTCCCGCGGACCCAAACCTTTCCGTCTTCGAGTTTGACGAGATATACCACGTGGATCCGGTGACCAGCTGTGGGCAGTACATGCTCAGCCGTGCCGAACAACACGCCGATAAGAAGTTTGGCCTGGGTCTCCTCGTGTACGTATCCGCCGCCGCATCATGGTGTCTTTGCACATTACAGGTGATTGAGCGTTGAGCAAACAATCTTCAGGTTTGCGGGGAACGGCTGGGGAGCGGGCAAGTCGTTCAAGTCCGATGCCTGGTGGCTGGAGCACTACATGATCGGGTCGCATCGCCCGGAGGAGTTGTTAGCCAAGTCGGGCAAGGTACGCACGTGCCCGTCCTCTCGGATTCTTGTTGGGCTCCTGCTAAGCTTGACTACCTGTAAACAACAGTACAAGAGCTTTTGCAATCCGAAGCTATGGAAGTGGCGCCTTCTTTACTCGGACGGCAAGGACGAAGTCACCGGCGTCTTGCAGGTCAACATCGGTGCGTGGCCAACTACCGGCTCTCGTTTCCTTGCTCAGCTCGGCTCCACGCAGGAAAGAGAGCAAGACTCACCTCTTACCGTATGGCCACAGGATATTTGGAGCAGTTGGTCGAAGAACGCAAGTGGCAGGAAGAACTGACTAAGGTCGACGTACAGTTCCTCTACCACATCATGAATGACGCTGCCGTGAACATGGACTTTAGGTACCGCGCACTCATTTGCAGTGGCATGAACTGGCCGAGGGCTAACACCGCATCTCTCGTATAGGCTGTACGAGCAACAGTCGATTCCCAATTGGCTCCAGTGCCACAAGAAGGAGGAGAAGCAGCGTCGCATCGAAGAGCGTAAGATGCTGCGCGAGTCACAGGAGGGCAAGGGCAAGGAGAAGGTCTCCGATGAATCGGTAATGAGCCCACAACCTCTTCGCCATGACCGCATCCTGCTCGCGACAGCCTCTCTGCTCATGGCAAGAGCGAATGCGGAGAACTTACGACACCTATCGATTCTTCACTACCAGAGCGCGATGGACTTGGACGTCTCGTCGCAGGAGGGCACTCTCGTCGAAGCACAAGACAAGCCGTTCCGTCACACCAAACCCGAGGCCGTGGTGTCGAAGTTGTATTCCTACCAGCTCGAGAGCTTGACCTGGATGACGGTGCGTACTCTCTCTCCTCTGCGTTGCGGCCACTGTAGGACAGATGTGCTGACTCGCCCATAGGAAATCGAGGACCGTGTGAGTCGTGGCATGTACTGGGAGGCAGTCCGCCTCGTTGGCTTCCCCGAGAACATCGGCTCTCATGTAAGGCCACTGCTGTCCGCTCGTAATCTCGCCACTGATGCTCGTGCAGCTCTAACCCTCTCACTCCACCTCCAGATCTATATGAACCCGGATGGTACCGCGCTGTCCACGTACGAGAACTTGGACAAGTACGAGCACTTCGTCCGCGTCTACACTCGTGGCGGCATCCTGGCCGAGGAAATGGTTCGAGCGACTTGCATCCGTCTGCTGAACGCGAGTTGTTATGAGATAGGGTCGCTCACATCTCTTTCCTTTGTGCGCGCAGGGTTTGGGCAAGACGCTGATCATCCTTGCGCTCATCACCCTCCAACGCCAAAATGCCGAGAAGATCTTTGCGCGCGACGAGGCCCTCTTCCCGCTGGACGACGTACGTGCTCACTCCACACCCTCGACGAGACGGGACAGCTCGGTCACTCCTTCTCATCTGCTATGATTCCTCCATTTTATCACGATGGCACACAGGGCATGTTCCGCACCAAGGCAACGCTTGTGCTCTGTCCCAGCCATCTCGCCAAACAATGGGAAACGGAAGTGGGCAAGCACACCAACCCGGCCCTGAAGGTACGCTGGCCTTCTTCGCCCTCCAGAGAGCGTAGCCTGTTTAACCGTATCTCTCCTCCGCGCGCGTAGGTGTTGGTCATCTCGACCATCCTGCAGCATCGGCAGGTGACCTACAAGGACATTCTCGAGGCCGATCTCGTGGTCGTGTCCTTCTCGTTCCTTGTGTACGAGATCCTCCCTCGTTCCCGCCTACGCCCCGGGGCTGACACTAGTTCTTTCTGTACGCGTGAACAGGAACAAGAACTACGAAGCTGTGCGACCAAGCTGCCACCCATCGGACTTGGGCGACGAGGATCCGAAGCTGGCGCAGAGGAGGAGCCCGCTCTTGACGCAGTTCCGTTGGATGCGCATGGTCCTCGACGAGGCCCACGAGTTGCCCATGGGCGTTGGCCGCAAGGGCAAGACCGGCATCGACGACATCAACCCCATCCAAGCCACCTTCAGGTGTCAACTCCTCTCCACTTAGACACTCTTGATCTCTTGATCATCTCCCACACCACGCTTGTCGTTGTCCCTTGGTTGTCGTTGTCTGACGTTGTTTGCGCCCAGGTGGTACATCACGGGTTCGCCTTTCCCTCACGGGCGCACCTCGCTTCACAACGCGCTCGATCTCCTGCGTCTCAAGGTCAAGAAGCCCATCGACCCCAACCAAAAGCAATCAGCCAAGACGGACGCGCAAAAGGTTTGTACCACTACTGATACGTGCTCGCTCTTGGACAGCGGAGATATCCTAAACCTCACGCACACGCACACGGTGTTGGTGACAGAACGAAGAGGCAGGACTGAACATCCAACATCTGCGTTACAACACGTACTTCATGCCGAGCATTGAGCTGGTATGACGCGCTCTGCTCCCTCACCTCTTCTCTGAGGCCACTGCTGACATCATACATTCATTTCTTCTTTCAGGAGGTGATGAAGAATCTGTACTGCCGTCACACCAAGCAGTCGGTGAGCAACGAGTACACGCTGCCTGGCGTGCAGAGCCAGGTCTGCCTCACCACCTCGTGCTGCTGCTTGCGAAGGTGGCGCGATGACTGACACTCACTTTACTGCTGCCAGGTGGTCCTGCTTCGCCAAACGGTCGTCGAGAGAGCGCTGTACGAAGTCGCCAAGATCGAGAAGCGCGACGACGAAATGCGTCAGCTTTGCTGCCACCCGCAGCTCGCTAACTCGCATCTCAGGTGAACCGCCGTTTCCTTCTCTCTCCCCTCTCTCTGCTCCCTGTACTGCTGTGTGTCTGTTTGGCTCGGGCTTCTCACACTCGGACTCTCTGGGTTACGTCACGATACACAGTGGAGGACGGAATCTGTGGACGCTCTTCAGCGACACCATCAACACCAAGAAGCAGATGATCAAATCCACGTCCTCCGCCTTGACTTTGGCCAGAGCCAACGTGCAAGCTCATGAAAAGCATCTGACTGATCTCAAGGTAGAGTCAAGCCACGCACGTGCTTGCCAATCTGTGGTTCGATTGATTTACCTCTCTCTCTCTCTCCCTCCGTGGTGGCATCCATGACAGAACGACTGGAAGAGACAGCGAGCGTGGCTTCCCGCTTGGAAACCCACCAAGGGAGAGCTGGAGCGCAAGCTGGGCCTCAAGAACAGCATCAGGAAGGAGAAGAAGGAGATCTCGAGCCTGGAGGCGAGCCTGGAGATGTTCGAAAAGAGTCTCGCCCATCTCGAGGAGGTCGATGCCAAGTTCAACATCGTCAAGCAGAGCAGGAAGATGGCCAAGGGCAAGCCGGTCGACTCCACGGTACCCGAACGATCCTGGCTCTTAGTATATCGGCGATACACAGACGCACAGCGGTGTGTGCATCATTCAGGGTCGCGACTCACTACAGCTTGCGTACGTGTGCTTGCGTGCGCAGATGGAAGAAAAGGAAGACCAGAAAGAGGGCCTGGCTCTCCTCGAAGCCGCCACCAACGCACTGCCCAGCGCGATGTTCATGGCTCCCGACACCATCAGGTTCTGCGCACTCACCACCATCTGCATGCCAATGAGACACAAACAGTCCTAACTTGCTGCCTCTGCGCGCACACACAATCCAGTGAGGAAATGGTGGCCTACCACGGCTCCAAGATGCCGCACCTCCTCCTGTTCGTTCAGCAGCTGTGCGAGGACGACGACAACAGAATCATCATCTTCTCTCAGTGGACGCGCCTGCTCACGCTCATCGGAAACCTGCTCGAAGACCACGGCGTGCGCACCATCTTCTGCCGCGGTACCTCCCGCCCTCTCTCTTCGAGTCTGTCGAAGACGAACGTTTCAACGCTCACCAATTGGCGTTTCATCATACACACACAGGCAACGTCTATCAGAGGAACAAAGCCATCGCCGCCTTCCAAAAGTCGGTCACCACGGCCGAGCCCAAGAAGACCGCCAAGGGCAAGGAGCCCGAACCCCTACCTCGCGTGCTGATGCTCTCCCTGGTGCGTCACTGGTGAAGAGGAATGTCGTGTGGGGACTGTTGTGATGAGGTTCTCTCCTCACACACACACACACACACACACACACAACGTCATGCAGGAAAACGCCGCGTCGGGCACCAACCTCACGCAAGCGTCACACATCATCCTCGTGGACCCCATTTGTGGTAGCCGCTCGCGCGCTCACGCCATCGAGGCTCAGGTAACCTTTCCTTACTTTTATCAGAGCGTTTGACACCAGTGTCGTAACTCTCGCGTCGTGCCTGTGTGTATCTGCGTCTGTAGGCGATTGGTCGCGCGCACCGTCTCGGCCAGACCCAAAAGCTGACCGTGGTCAGATTCCTCGTTGTCGATACGATTGAACACGAGACCTATCTGCGCAACTACGTCACCAAGCTCGATGATGATGATGACGACGACGAGCCCGCTGTTCCCCAGGCGGAACCGACTTCTTCCGCCTCCGCCTCCGCCTCCGCCTCCGCCTCCGCCTCCGCCTCCGCCTCCGCCTCCGCCTCCACCGCCGCCGCCTCCACCGCCGCCGTAGAGGCAACGGCCGCCAGCACAGCGTCAGAGTGATCACACCAGGCTGTCCGCGAACTCGTTGCCCGGAAATGAAAAGAAAAGAGAGAGAAATAATAATCATACTCACAAAATATTAATTATCTGAGTGTTGTCGGGAGGGAGCTGGAGATGGCCTCGCACGCCGTCGGCTTGTACCTGTACGCTGCCGAGGATGGCTACGACGACGACGAGGTGGAAGAGGAGCCGGTGGCGGCGGTGGAGCAACAAGAGCCCATGAGCGTCCCTGGAGAGGAGCACAGTGAGGGACGTCGACTTCGTGGCGCCTATGCCCCGGCGCCTGGTGAAGGTGGGGAAGGGGACTCGTGCGGCCCAGACGCCTACAGCCTCCTCCTCGCGGACGACCGAGCGCACCAAGAAGAAGGGTACGTCGACGTCGTCGCAAGCTCGTACGAGGACGTCCTTGCCCCCAAGGAGGCCACAGCAGACGCCACAGGCCTGCCCCTCTGGCGCGATCGCACCGCTGCAGAGCCGCGGAGTCTGACCGACTCGATCGAGCGTATCGCGAGGAGCGAACTCGACGAGGACGAAGCCGACGCCGTCTACGAGCACAGCATCAGCGAGCGGTCCCAGGGGGATGGAGACGACGCTGGCGCGTCGACAGCGACCACCAGGGATGGTGGAGAGGCTGCCGCGACGACGAGCGGCGACGGCAACGGTACGCTCGACGGCAGCGACAGCAACGAGCGATTCCAACGCTGGATGTCCTCCAAGGACTCGCTGGAGAAGTACGTCCTCCTCAGCCAGCACGCTCGAGACTTTGTGCACGCGGCCAGCACCTTTGGTACATCATGACCACCATCACACAAGTGTGAAAGACATAACCACTCTCACTCTCACTCTCACACTCTCTCTTTGAGTGTGTCTGGTTGGCAGGGCGTATCATCATCTTCGAGCGTCACTTGCCAGAGCACAAGAAGTCGATCAAGCCCCAGAGCGGCCTCGGATACGTGCGTTGTTGCTGCGCACACTCGCAATGAATGGACATTCATGCTCTTGGCAGTCATTCTCTCGTTCCTCGGCCTAATCGTGACACGTTTGTGCTGCATGTGCGCGCAGGCTGGTGGCGAGAAGTTCATGTTCCGAGGGTACGTGTGTCACACAGAGAGTCGTACGTCGTGGTGGTATGATCCTGCACGTGTCTAAGGCGCTTTCACGTTCGTTCTTGTTTCTCTCATCATCAAGGATCATGTTCAAGTACGCGCTCGATGTGGCGTTCCCGCAGAGCACCGGACAAATGCTGTGGATGTATGGCGGCAACGAGAGAAACGACGACGCTGCCATCAAGGCCGCCGCGAACGAGGTTCGAGATTGAACCCACGACTTTCTGTTGTCTCGAACCGTGGTTCTGGGGACTAACCGATATCTGCGTGATGGGCGGCAGTTGCGCGGCATCAATCGGTTCATATCTAGCTCCGATGGGTCGGAGAATGGTCTCCACTACCCGCTCATCGCCTTGATCGACTTCCTCGGCTATCGCTTGATGGTACGGTCAAAGCCACACAATCTGCGCTTGCCTTTGAGTGATTGTCGCACATCTCTCTGACGCCTTGGCACTACACTACGATGTCCCAATAGGCAGTCTCATTGGTGCCCATCGACAAGCACACGCTCAAAGTAGGCTCCTCGGATGGAGGTAAATAGTGCGTAGCCCCCTTGGACAGGCCGTTATTGTGGTCGCGTGGTGTGCGTGCATGGAGGACTGACGTATTACACTATGCATCTTTAGCATGCACGCCGAGAACCCCGTCTTGATGGAGAAGATCGCAAGTGTAGGCAAGAAGCTCAATCTTAAGCGGCACTTAGTGTTAGGCCACGCTGTCCACACACCTGGTACCCACCGCTTGCACGTACGCTCGACATCGCCTTCAATAATTCACTGACCACTTTTTGACTCCTATCAGGCGATCTTGAGGGTACCTTCTCCGTGTACATTTCAACCTCACACACACGCGCGTGAGTGTATTGACTTTCCAATCCTTAGGGCACGAGGGGCGGGATGGTCGGTACTACGTCGTTGACTTTGGGAGGTACTCCACACGCTCCAAAGACCTTGTTTCATTACTCTACCAGAGAATCTTATTTGATTCTCTCTGCACAGATGCTTCCCACCTGAACTGCCAGACAAGACGTATCTCGCCAGCACTAACCGTCAAACAACTCGTTACTCCGAGTGCTGACTTGTGCCTCCACGTCACAGGGACCCAGACTACCCTCGCTCGGTCTTCTTCAAACAGTTGCGGTACGCGTCGTGACGTTGTGCACACACTGTGAGTTAGCGCCATCAAGTGATTCATTGATCGCGCACATTCGCACAGACCCGAGTTTGTGGCCAGCTACGACCTGCCGCTCTCGTCTGATGCTTACACCATGTGGCAGCGAACCGATCCTCAGCAAGCCAAACACAACGCAGAGGTAACGAAACTAATGCCTTGACCCGATGCTCGATGCGACCACACTTCAACGCTCATCGTTTGTGCCTTCGTACTACTAGGTGAAACAAGCGTGCCAGCATCTGTACGACGTCGTGATCCCTCAATTCTGTAAGAAGCTCGACAAGCGACACGACGTGAAGGACGAATACTATACCTCGGAGATACACAGGTACGGGGCCTGAGGTAGCGCCTGGCCTGCACTGGCTCGTTGAGGCCACCTGCGCTCATCACAGCACACGCCACACAGGAATGGCATATGTGTGCGCCACTTTGGTCGATTGCGAGAGAAGTGCGAGAACTCCTATCCGCGCAAGATCCTGCTTTCGGACATGGTGGCGCGAGTCATCAAGGTCATGCTGCGACACTTCTTCCGTGAGAAGATGAGGTTTGACCTCGCTCGCCCTTTCTCATGGCGCAGTGATCATGCGCCCCACTCACATGAAAGCGCGCAGCGATGAAAGCACAGTTTCAGAGGTGCCCTACAGGATCATCATTGTGGAGTTCCTCAACTTCGTCTTGGACATTGAGTTTCCTCCCTCGCTCTACTGGTGGACGCACAAGAGTGGGACACTCGCTGTCAAGGTATGCTGCCACACAACAGCCTCCTCGTTGACCGGCTCCTCACTCACTCACTCACTCACTCACTCACTCACTCACTCACTCACTCACTCACTCACTCACTCACTCACTCACTCACTCACTTGGTGCATCGTGTTGTGTTGTGCTAGGGCACGGCGATGGAGACGGCCATCCTCAACAAATACCCATGTGTAGGCAAATACCTATGCGCTCGGCCGACACTCAAGCACGTTCTCCTACGCAAGTTTGGCCGGTACTCCATCCTTTTGTCCCAAGATATCGTGCGTCGCCACTCAGCCTCCCTCTCTCTCTCTCTCTCTCTTTTGTGCGTGCGTGTGTTGCACAGCTTTTGCCTGTCACCTGTTGAATCAGAAGATGACTATCACTTGTGGAACATCCTGTTCGTCTACTGGTAAGCAGACGGCCTCCAAGAGCAGCTCAGCCACACACGTATGACTGACCTGGCTGGGTGAGGGAATTTGACAACGCAGGATCCTCAAGCGGCTACAGGAGATGCTCTGCATCAAATGGAGCACCCACGCATGGGACGATTTCATGGAGTCCAATCGCTGGGGCTTCCGCTTCGTGGAGGCCGACATCGCGTCGTTTGAGGCCCGTATCAAGCACATGGGCATCATCTCCCTTTACGAGGGTACGTCAAGTTCGAGCTACCTCAATGCAACTCCATTTACAATTCGTGCCTCCTACAGGGACAGCGACGCTTCTGCCTGCCTTGCTACCTAGCACGGAGCCACGCGAAGCCATTCGCCTTCTGCGAGACGCACGAGTACGTGAGCTCTCTGTCTTACCTTGCCTTGCCATACGCTGATGAACATTTCAAACAACACATTGTGTTGTGCTCTGTTTTCAGACCCATCTCTACAACGCGTGGCAGTCGAACTCAGACGACTTCAGCACACTGCGCCAGCTCGGCGTTTGCAACTATGAGCTCGCGCGACGTATTGAGTGCGTGCCTTTCATCAACTGCACTCCCTAGCTCCCTGTTCGCCTCAACTCATCTGGTTGTGTGGCCTATCTCTTAATTTTCAGGAAGCGGTTCAAGGAGAAGCGGTCTGCAGCGTCGGGGCTCTCCTCCTCAGGGCAGCGCGGACTCAAAGACAGCAACGAAATGGAAGGTGCCACGACTGGCGACGATCGTAACGCAACCGAATCGACGCCTATGCTCAAGCGTCAGGATCTGTCCGCTTCACCCACGCTGCCGCGACGCACTCAGACCAAGACGGCGGAACAACGCGGTACCATGCATTGCCATCGCCTCCTCGCCGCTGCTCAGCGCTCACAGCCTTTGCTCTCTAGAGATCCAAATGCACGCTGAGTTGGCGTGTGACAGCTTCAGGAAGGCATCTACGATAAGGCCACTCGACAGCATGATCCTCGTGCAACTCGGTACGTGCAGGGTCTGTAGCTAGCGTGCCAGATTTGTGTGCGCCTTCAATGTCCACTCATCGTTTCGTGTCTCCGTGCAATGGAAACGACGGTAGGGCTGGCCAACATGCTGCGCGCCAGGTGTCGAGCACAGAGGCAAGAGGACTTCTACGTGGCGGCCCACATCTTTGAGGAACGCCTCACCCAAGGCAAGGGTACGGTGAAACCGACCGCCCAGTGCATTGGATCGCTACCTGAACGCCAGGATCGTTAACCGATAAGGACGAACGGAACAGGTGACCTCATACTCGAGTACGTGTTCTACCCGGCACTGAAGAGCAGGAGCGAGGAACTGAGCGCCTTCCTACGCGTGCTCTGCTACTCGACGCCGTTGGTCCAGTTCTTCGCGCAGAACATGCCAGCTGCGACCGAACGTGCACCGCCACCGGTGGCGATCAATGCCGAACCGACGGACAAGGGTAACGTCGACGCGGTGGCTCTGTGGGAGTCGCAGCAGCTGATCCAATTGGAGCGACAAGCGGCCGCAGAGGCACCAGCCGCAGGCGATCAGCCGGTGGTGGGACTGCAGCAGAGCGGTGACAAGGCCTTCTGGCATCTGCTCAAGGAGGAGCAGCAAGTGGCCGCAGCCATGATGAGCGACAACACAAGCGAGAGCTCTGGCGACAACCTGGGGTGGCGCTTCTTGGACTTTGCAGACTCTGGCGAGGTCTTGAACAACCAGGCGCTGCTCAGCCTCCAGAGCCTGTTCGACAACATGCCACGCGAGCACCGCCGCACTGCGCTAGCGATCGTGTCGCTCAACTTCTCCGGCTGCGACCTTCTGTCCGACGTGTCGCTCGCTTCGCTCCTCGGATTCCTTCGACGAGAGCAGCACGACGCCGACGACGCTCTCGCCGATGCCGCAGCCAAGGGCGCCGCCAGCAACCTCCTCGGAAGCAGTCCCAGCTCCAGCGCCAGCGGTAGCAAGAAGCGACGCGAGAAGCCCAGGAAGACGGCAGCAGCGGAGCGGAAGGGCGGCAGGACAGCGGGAGGCGAGGCGGCGGATCGCGATCAAGCGGCGCGGGTGTTCCCTGAGGAGCTCGTCTTGACCATGTGTAACATTACCGACGCGACCCTGATGCAGATTGTGGGCGAGGACGGCGAGCGACCCAACCACCGGCTGCGGCAGCTCAAGGTCGACAACTGTAGAGCCGTCACGGGCAACGCCATCGCCGCCTTGCTCGCCTTGTGTCCCAACTTGGAGATGCTCAGCGCCAGGGACTGCCCCGCCATCGCCTGGTCGAAAAAGAACGTTGTCCAGGTACGCCCCGTTCGTGCCGTGCGTCAGGTGTCTTACGTGCGGCCGTGTTGATCGTCGTTCGTTTGTGAGGCTCACACGCTGCGTGTTATCCTGTGTGTTGTTTGTTTTTCAAACAGGCCATCAAGCAAGCCACACAACTGAGAGTGCTGGACGTACAGGGCGGTGTCGATGTCAACGAGAAGTGGGTGCAGGCCACGAAGAAGAACTCCCCCTCCCTCTCCGTTCTCCACTGAAGCCGCAGCACGTGTATACATACAGAAGCACCTACAAGCCTTGTTCGCTTGCGTGGTCAGGACAGCGGAAAGGGTGGCGACAACCGCAGCGGCACGCCGTACTCGGCAGCCATCTTCTCCTGTACGACGAAGTGCACCTGGTTGTAGGCTCGCTTCAATTCCTCGTTGTGCGCCCGCCTGGCAAAGTACACCGCCCAAGATCAAGATCAACATCCACGATGCTTGAGGATGATCAGAGCATGAGAACCATCACTTCGGCGTACCGTCGGAAGGCGATGAGAATGTTGAACACGTCCTCCAGGTCCTTCTCCTCGATGAGCTGTGCCAAGTAGGCCTGCAGCATCTGCACCTGATCATCGAGCAAGGCAAGTAAGGCCTCAGGATTGAACGGACGCTCATGAACGAATGAGGAGATGGGGGATATCATGCCTGCAGCGGCTGCATCGCATCCTGCACTGACGAGGTCATCCACTCCCGGAACACGTCCGCTGCCCTGCCTCTGTGAGCCGCCGTGTCGAACCGTCCCAAGCCTGGACAGTGTGCACGGCGCTCGCTTAGGACTTGATTGCCACAAACTCACGAGTGCGGACGCGAACAGACCGCGTACCTTCTTCAGGAGCCTGTCGCTTTCGCTTCTCCCTTTCCTTTGCCTCGCGACGTTCGAGCTTCTTCTTGTTGGCCTTTTCCGTGTTCCGTCGCAGGGTCTGGGTGAGCGTGATGAAGCTCTCGTCCTCCTCGTGGCCGCCCGCTCCCTTGCTCCTCCGCTTCCGTGGCGTCTTTGCCGTTGCGGCGGTCTTGTTCTTGCTTCCTGGTGGTCTGCCCCGTTTCTTTGATGACCTGCTGGTCTCGCTCGTCCTCTCCTCCTCCGCGCCCTGTTGCTTCCCCTTCGCTATCTTGCTTGCAACGGCGCTCGTGTCTCCCTCCACGTCTATGCACTCCCTCGCATTGCTCTCGATTCTGTTCTCCTCCGCACGTAGCTCGTTTGCGCCGTCTGCCTCCGCGTGTGACTCTTGTGCGGGGTGCTGCGGTGGCTCCGCGTCTCGCGTCGGCGTGACGTCGATGATGGGCTTTGGTTCCGTTTGTTGTTTCTTCATGGCTTTCCATTGCTGAGACAACGTTGTCTCCTTCAATCGGCCTCCGCTGTCGCCTGCAGAGCGCCGCCAACGTCCGATGAGCTCCGATGACAAACTGATGATGCTGCATCAGAGACAAGAACGAACCTGTTCTGTTCAGCGGCTTCAGCGTTCCTCTTCTGGCGGGCGACTTGCCAGCTGCGGGGGTCGTGGGCGCGCCCTCGCCTGCCAGCTTCTGCACCTGGATGCCGATGCCCCGCACGTCTTCGATGGGTACAGAGAGGTCGGTGTAGAGCTTGAGGCATTCTCTGTTTATAAGCGCCGCGTCGTCGGTGAGGTGGGCGAGCGTGACGGAACGGCTCAGGTTGTCCACGATTCCATGGCCGAGCAGCTTCCTCGGCTCCGGCGCGTTCTCTCTCCTCTTCTTCAGCTGCGCATCGACAAGCGAGAGTGAGCGGTCATCAGCCCAAAGATTGTAGACCAGCCGTTACGCCGTGTTGTGGTATACCTTGAACACTATGGTTCGCCCCTGAACGCCAGCTTTTTTCAGCCTGCTGGCGAGCTCTACGGTGAGCTGCTGGAGGAACTTGTGCAACTGGCCAAGCTCGGTGAAGCGGATGCCCCAGTTCACGTCAACGCCAACCGACTTGCGTTGCTGTAGCGCACACGCACAGACACAATGCGGGAAAGTGTAAGCGATCCTCAACTAGATCAGCTGCAGACATATCGTACCTTGAAGGTGGTCAAGGGTCGGTCATCAACACCGCGGGCATAGTTCCACATGGTCTCGCCTACCTTCTTGCCAAAGTGCTGGCCCAGCTGTTCCTTGGAGTGGGCCAGCAGGTCCCCGCAGGTGTTGATCCCCATCTCCTGAACGAGAGCAGTCGGTCGTTCGTTCATTGTCGGCATTAGCTCACAAAGGACGAACGAACCTTGAGCTTTCGACCCAGCTTCCAGCCGACGCCTGGCAGACGATCAACGGTCATGGTGGCCAGATAGGAGCTCGCCGCTGCAGCGGTGAGATGAAACTGACCGTTGGGCTTGGCCTGGCGGGTGGCCAGCTTAGCCAGCAGGATGTTGTGTCCGATACCAACCGACGCCGTACAGCCAGTCGCGTGGTAGATGTCACTGCGAATGGCCTGTCATAGAGCAGATCAGATGATGCCGCACTCACTCCCGGTCAATTCATTCAGCCAAGGTGCCGGTCGATACCTTGGCAAGGTCGGCGGGCTCGATGATGCTGGAGCTGACTTCGAGCAGCGCCTCATCACAACTGACGACCTGGATCTTGGTGGTGTACTTCATGAAGATGCGGTACATCTCCTTGGACACCTGCGTACACGAGCGTCAGGACTTGAGCGGTGCCGTTCTCACATGTGCAGGGTCGCCTCACCTTCTCGTACTTGTCGAAATCGTAGGGCACAGCCACTAGGTCGGGACAGAGCTCGCGAGCTTGGCCCACCATCATTCCATTCGACACGCCTGTCAATGTGGAGAGAAGAGGTAAGCCACATCGCCGGTAGCGTGCTGTGCGCTGGATCATTGCATAAGTACCGAACTTTCGCGCTTCATAGGAAGCTGACGCCACGGACGAGGTGCCGTGAGCGGAGTTGGAGTGTGCCACCACCACGGGCTTGCCGGTCAGCATCGGATTGGAGCGGATGGCCACCGAAGCAAAGAAGCAATCCTGGTGGGTGCGGATTTGGCCCTGCGGGTCAGTCTCTGCTTCGTCATACGTTGGAGGATGGGTGGTGTTATAGGCAGGCGTACCATGTCTATGTGCATGATTATCCTGTCCTCGGGGGAGGCCTTCCCGCCCTTTCGCTGCCGTCGTGGAACATCCTCGCCAGAGGCCATCTCTTCACATTCATCGTCGTCGTCTTCTTCACCGTCGCGATTCACTAGCCCGTTGTCCTCTTCTTCTCGGGGCTTGGTTCGCTCTATGCTCACCAATCGAGTCTTTTCCTCGCTCTCTTGTCTAGCGTTCGGGTTGAGTGCCAGGAGGAAGGAGTTGAGCTCGTCCTCGAACTGCGCCCGCCACAGCGAGAGGTGGTGAAGGCGAGAGGCCTTGTAGTAACCGTCGATGAAATTCTCATCTGTCGCATCCCTCATTCGTCCCTTCTCCTTCTCCTTCTCCTTCTCCTTCTCCTTCTCCTTCTCCTTCTCCTTCTCCTTCTCCTTCTCCTTCTCCTTCTCCTTCTCCTTCTCCTTCTCCTTCTCCTCAGCCCCTTCGAGATGTCGCGGGAGTGTTGGCGGCTCGCCCGGTGATCTCGGACGCCAGGAGAGAAGCGGATCGTCTAGATAGTCGTCGCAATCGCTGTGCGCCTCGGGAAGCTCTGTCTCTTCGTTGTTGTCCTCTTCTTGAGCAGCTGCGTTGGGCGCCCTGGCTTCGATCGAAGAGAGCAGCGCAGCAGGTGCCGGTTGGGCAGTGCCGTCATCTTGTTGGGGAAGTTGGGTGCACTCTTGGGTGTTCACCACCACCGCGACTGCTGCGGAGACCCCCGCTTTGCTTCCAGAGATCGAGGAGGAGTGGCGTGACAGGGCTGATGAAGATGAGGAGGAAGATGCCGAGGATATGAAAGACGAGAGGATCGACGCCGACTTGCTGTTGACACGTACGAGTTAGGGACGGAACCGGCAACATGGCCCAGTCGTCACAGTGTGTGTACATGTACGGATAGCGTACGTGGTTTGCACGTCAGACTCGAACAGCGGGGAGTAACCGTGGCAGTCCATCTGCTTGCCCGCCTTCACGCTGTCCAGGACCCATTCTGGTCGCACCACGTTGACACCGCTGTCCGTTCACAACTCGCGTCAGCCATGCGTACGCACGAGGAGGGGAGCGGAGAGCTTGGGAGTCGTCGTACACTCTGTAGCGCTTGCACTCGTGCTGGTGCGTGGTGAAGGCGCTGGTGATAATGTGGGTCACCGACTTGGAGCTGTAGTGTTGCATGAAGAGTCCACCGTGAGAGACCACCAGCTTACGCAGCACCGTCTCTGATGGCTGTGTCATCCCACACACACACATACATTCACCGAGTGATGAGGAGAGGAAGAGAGCGATCAGCACACAGAAGAAGGCCGTGTGCACGAGAGACCACAGAACACGCCTGATGATGAGGACGAGGCTTGCAGGTACCTCAGTGTAGCCGTTCACCCACACCACCACATTATCAAAGACTGCAGGCTTCGCCTCTTCCCCGTCATCTTGCCTGCACCGTGCCGTAAGAAGTGAGGTTGTGTTGAACAAAGGCAAGTGCTGAGGGTTGTAGCGTGAGCATGAGCTCGGGGTGTACTCGAGATGGAACTGAGAGAAGAGCTTCTTCTGCTTCTCGGCAAAGTAGTCCTTCCTGGCCGACTTGCGCGGCTCCGCCGGCCCCTCTGGAACCTCTCGCTGCCTTGCCGGCATTCCTGCTCTCCGCCCTTGTCGTTGCGTGATCGAGGGCGTGCGTTGGGGCGACTGACCAAGCAACAGGATTTCCGAAGATGAAGTTGCGGAAGACGATGACGAAGATGACGCAGCTGCAAAAGAACTAGGAGGAGGTGCGAATGAACGCTGATCAGGCTGATTGCTCGACTGCGTGGGTCCTTCATCGAGGGGCGGACCAGTCGCCCCCGTGGACCCCACCCCCTCCATCTCTCCTCCTGAGCAGGGATCCAACAACGTATTTCATGAATTCTTGGAAATATTTTTAGTTTTATATTTTTGCCGACTGATCCGAACGCGGTGGTGTGCTCAGTCGAATCGGGGCTTGGGCTTGAACCGGTCGAGAGCCGACGCGGGCGCGCCACCCCGAGCAGCTTCGGCTTGCTGCTCCGCCTTCTTCTGCTCGGCCTTCTGCTCGGCGTACATCTTCTTGCGATCGACATGCTCGTTCGCACGCTCCATCTGACGGAGGGTAAAAAGAAACGGAGAGAATTGAGCCGTGCTGTTCAACAGAGGCGCACGCGAGGGAGGGAGGCGAGAAGGGCTGCTCACCTTCTGTGAATCGATGATGTTCAACTGCTTCTTCCTGTACTTTCGCGTGGCCTGGTTCTTGACTCGGTTGTTCCTATCCTTGGCAGGCTTAGCGTTCTTCGCGTCTTCCTCCTGCCTTTCCTTCTCGATGACCGCGCGCGGGGCGCTGTCCACCCGGCCAACCACTGACGGGTTCAAGCTGATCATCTCGGGTTGAAGCTACACGCACATGATCATAACGAAGGCGCTTAGTTATCTGCTGATATCCATAAGCACGCGAGGGGGTGGCGAGTACCTTCTCAAGCAGCGAGTGCACAGTGGACTCCCTGAGTTGCTTGTTTGTCTGGTAGGGGTTGGCCTCGAACGAATCGAAGTTGGGCTCTCCCGAACCGGGCACGATGATGGATGAGACGCCTTGGGAGTGGCCGATGCCCATCACGTCTTCGAATGGCGTGAAATGGATGTCGACGATATCAGCACCTGCGCACACAACGGCCGAAGACGTGAGATGCGCTGCGAACGTTTGTCGTACAGCGCAGTGCACAGCAGATTGAGTGCTATCTGTGAAAGAAGCGTACCAGGCACAAGATGCCTCATGTAGGGTTCGGACTGCTTCGTCCTCAGAGCGTCCTTCCAAATAGTCACATGAGGGCCCGTGGCCACGCCAAGGAGTCCCCGTTGGCTGATCGAGATTGAGGTCGCCGGAGCAAAGCTGTAGTAGTCGTTGAGAAGTTTGTAGGTCCTGTAAACAAGCCAAGACGTTAGTGAGTTCACCACTGAAGTGTTGGGAGAGGAAACACTGGTGGGAGAATACAGGCGCCGTACCTCAAGTCCCAGACCTTGACGTGACCATCATTACCGGAAGTAGCCATATACTGACCCAACTTGTCGCACGCAATGGAGCGCACCGGACCTTCGTGGCACAGCATCTTTACGAGCGGAGTAGTCATATTGGGGCTCCACATGGTAACCGTGCCTGATCGATTGGAGGTTGGTCAGTCAAAGGCATGCTTGCAACCACGCAGGCGTCACGGTGTACCGTTGTAATGTCCAAGGTTGATGATGGCGTTCCAAGGGTTCTGAACCATGCAATCGCAGTTGCCAAGCTTGGTTGAGTGCTCGTAGACCAGCTCACCGGTCGACGTGTCTTGATACTTGAGCCATCCGGCTTGGTTCTATACCGCGTGCACGTCGTGTCAACGTCAGCGCCAGTGGCTTCTGAGCCTCGAAGGGAGCAAGGCGCGAGCGTACGATGGAGGCAAGAAGCCAATGATAAGGAAGGAACTCCAGGCGATTCACGTCCGTGTGGCTCTTGAGGCGGTGTGTTTCCGTTCCCTTGTGATCGTAGAAGTAGACGTGCTTCTTCTGCGCCGCAGCAAAGATCTGATAGTTGTTCAGTATCCTGAGAGTGAGAGAGAGAGAGCGATGGTAGTTACTGGTGAGTGGAGCGAATGGACATAACAGGAGGCCAAGGTGGTGGTGGGGAATTCTCATACTTGACATCTCGGACGGTCTCCTTGACGTGCACCTCCGTGAGAAGCTTGTTCTTCCTCCAGTCGAGCAACGCGAGGTGGCCCTTCTTGCCTCCCATCAAGAGATAGGTGCCCTCTCGCGAATAGTCGATCTTGTAGGGAGCGAACGTCTCCAGGTTCAGGTCGAATCTCTGCACGCACGCCCAGAGCCTTTAGCGCACTGTTCAGGCCACTTCCGGAGCGCGCCAAGAGTCTCTTGTGTCCTCTGGAGCATGGGGCAGCGTACGTTGGCACCAGTTTGGACATCGACAGCCTCCACGATTTCGGTCTGTTTGAAGAATTTGGTCTTGGTGAGGGGATCCTCTGATTCGAGATTACCGGGTTCGCTCGGAAGCAGCAGCTCGGCCCGCGCGGCAGCCAATGCAGCCATCCTTTGGTGCTCTCTGGCCTTCTGGAACTTACCCACGACCTTCTTGTCGCGAATGGTCTGATGAAATGGCGACAAAGAATTGAAACTTGTCAGATGTGATGAAGATGAAGATGAAGATTATTCTTAAAAATTGATTGAATTGAATCCCCCAGCACTTGTGTGACGAGGCGAGGGGCGGAACCTTGAGTCTTCTGTTGGGCCTTCCCATCCTGTCGTATTTGCGGGCCTTGCGCGCAAGCTCCGCATCTTTGCTATCGTCCTTTGCCGGTCGCTTCCGCTTTTGTCTGCGAGGCTGGGTGTTCTTCTTCGCTGCGACCTGCTTGTCGCCGCTCTCCATAGGCGTCTTCGCTTCGGCTTCCATCTTCTTCTTCTCTTTGAATTGGAGACGCTTGTGTGCTGCGATGCCGTGCTGTGCGCGCAGTTCCTCTCCGCCGAAGAAACGAAGAAGAAAGAGCAATCCAGGAAAATGGAAATTGATTGTTTTCTTTTTTTACTCCCAAGCACACTGCAGCTGCTGGACCCCCGCACCATGCACCGCGCACCATGCACTGCCGTGGCGATGAGACGCTGCCGCCTGATGCCGAGCGCTTCTTCACTTCGTGAGTGGCAGGTGCTGCCGGCCCACCTCCGGCTGACTCGGGGTTTCAGCGACAGCAAAAGGGCCGATGGTGCGGAAGGAGCCAAAGTGTTGAACGAGCAGAGCGTGGAGGAGGAGAGGAAGCGGTGGCGACAACAAGTGGAGGAAAGCAAGCGAACTGGAGACGTGGTTGGCCTTGCCCGTGCCATGACCGCCCTGCGCAATTTGGGTGCCATCTCCACTTCCGCTACTACTGCTGCGGCATTCCTCCAGGCAGAAGTGCCAGAGGACGGTCCGGGTGAGGACGACAACGAGCACATAGAGGAAGATGAAGATGAGTTTTGGCCCGATGAGGATGATGAGGACGAAAGCGATGAAGAGGCAGGAGAACAGAGGTCCTAATTGCTCCTCTGGCACCAGATAAAATGTGTCGACACGTATGATCCTGTCCCATCTCCCCCCGCCATGACCGTGCTCGCGTCCGGAGACGGCACAGAGAGAACGACTTCTGTCGGACCAGGACGGCAGATGACGGCGCCAAAGAAGAGAAGAGGAGAGCTCTCGCCTGCTTGTAGCCGTCTGGCGCTCCATTCCACGGAAAACAACCTGCGTGCTGCGCTGGCGGTTACCATTTCCCGCAAGGTATCTGTAAAATGTCCATTTCTCTTCCCATATCCGGACAAAAACCGGGCATTGTGTGCGGAACCGTCGAATAACCTGGGACACCACCGTGGTGTGCTTTCTGTCTTGGTGCCTAAATTTCCTTGCCCTTCGTTCGTCTCTCGCTCTCTGACGCGGCCTGCGCATCCTCTGGGCCTGACTTCCTCCTCTCCCTCTTCTCGTACTGCTTTTCTACACGCCTCTTCGCCGCTCCACGTGTAAACAAGAGAAGGAAGAAGAGTAAGGTCGATTGATCGCGAGGAGCTCTTTCGAGCTGAGAAATCCAAAAAACGAGAGGCATCCTTGGCCAAGGAGAAGAGAAGACAGGGCGAAGCTCTCTGCACGCATTTCACCTGCATTCAGCGCTCCAAGAGCTGGCTTCGGTCGAAGGGCTTATACAGATTGGACGCCCCTTTCATCCTCGAATTGGAGCAGAATTGTATCCACGAAGGGGGGCTCGTGGCGCAATGGATTTGGCCGACTTTGGCATCGGGGGTACCACCCCTTCCAACTCGAGTTTCCTTCTGTATGAGACGAGTATCCATGCTTGCTCATCAATCCCCACGATTTTATACGGCTTGCAGAATGTACTGTGGAGAAGGGACCCGAGCTGACCTTCTCTGAAGAATGGACCTTGGTGGAGCGGGTAAATGAACAGCACAACGAGGTACCGACTACTGCTGACTACGAAAATCGATGCTCTTTAGTCCTCTCATGCATGGCTTCTCATCTCCCTTTCCTCATGTCATGGGGCTGTAGCTGCTCAATTCGATTTGCGTCGATCGAGTAAGTCACAACGAAACGAGCCTCCGAACAGAAGACTGCATCGTGTTCCAAGACGTCTCTCTCTTGCCCTCTGACGACCTCGAGTCTTTGCCCAAGCTGCCCAAGCCCAAGTGTGTGGGCACCCTCGTCATTACGAAACACGAGCTCATCTTTGCCGACGAGAAGGTTCCAATCCCGACCCCACATCTTCGCTCCCAAGCAGTTGGTTCTTGTCGAGTTTGCAGCGATTAACGCCAAGATGTGCAACACATTCTACAAATTTCTGTAGGAAACGCAACTGAGCCAGAAAATGCACAGGCTCCCTCACGAGACGGATTCGTCCAAGCTTCCCCTGCACATGATCGCGAGGATGGACAGAAACAAGCAACTGCCCACCATCCTCGACATTCGCTGCAAAGATCTACGGTTGATGCGAATCCGCTTCAAAGACGCCAACTCGAGCATTAGCGTGTGCAATCTCGTGCATTCGGTGTGCGCGAACCGAACCGACTTCTTCGCCTTCCACAACAAGGAGGAGTTCAAGGGCACTACCAACGGCTGGGACGTCTTCGACTGGTCGAAGGAGTTCTTTGTGAGGCAGGGTCTCGGATCTGAGTGGAAGCTGGTTCAAGACGTTAACGAGCACTGGCAGCTCTGCAGAACCTACCCACGCCAGTTTGTCGTTCCCGCTTCGGTCAAGCCTTGCAGTACGTGCCTCCCTCATGCAGCTTCCTCTTCTCCGTCAAGTTCTCATGCTAACCGTCGTCTTCGTGCGTTCTCTGACAGCCCTGAGGGGCGCGGCGAAGTTCAGAAGCCACAATCGCTTCCCCGCTCTGTGCTGGCACCATCCTCGCAACAAAGCAACTCTCTCGCGGTGCAGCCAACCAATGGTAGGCATTTGTACACACACGCTCGCTCTCAATCGAATACTCTGACGTTCTGACTCGCGCTTCTTTGATGGCTACCAGGTCGGCCTTATGCAGCAGCGAAGCATCGCGGACGAGCAGATGGTCAAAGCGATAGCCGACCTAAACCCGAACGGGAAAGTGATGTACATAATCGACTGCAGACCTTGGGTCAATGCCTACGCGAATGCCGCGAGGGGAGCGGGCACCGAGAAGTATGGCTTTCACTCCTGATGCTTTTATGGTGTAGTTTGTAGTTGCTGATGCAATCTCTCTCGATCAACAGGATGATCTACTATCCCAACTGCCAGCTCCATTTCATGAACATCGACAACATTCACACTATGCGCGAGAGCTTCAGGCAGATGGTGGAGTTATGCCATCGCCAAAAGGACTACCGCTGGTTCTCTTCTTTGGAAGGCACTCGGTACCTCCTTGAGAACCAAACTTGGCTTGCGCACACGAGGTACCGCCCCTCCCTGTTATGTTGTCTACTGGCTCTGTTTCGTCTCGGAGTCGCTGATCGGCGGCGGGTCCTTCCAGCCTGGTCCTCCAAGCTGCCGCGAAGATCGCTCGTCTCATCGACAGGAAGAAGTCCTCGGTGCTTGTCCACTGCTCCGATGGATGGGATCGCACTACGCAGCTAGTCGCGCTTGCTCAAGTCATTCTTGATCCCTATTACCGCACGATCGAGGGGTTTGAAGTCCTCATCGAAAAGGAGTGGTTGGCCTTCGGTAAGGATCTCTTATGCCGGCTTAACTTGGAATGCGCGAGCTAACGTGTCTCGTTTTCGTTCTAGGCCACAAGTTCGACTGCCGCTCAGGCCATATTCATCAGGCGTTTTTCGAGACCAACGAATGCTCGCCGATCTTCCTGCAGTTCATGGACTGTGTGTTCCAGCTCATGCATCAGTTCGTCACCGAGTTCGAGTTCAACGAACAGTTCCTCATCACCATTATGGACCACGTATATTCGTGCAAGTATGGGACCTTCCTCTACAACAACGAAAGGCAACGAGTACATCGTGACCTAAGGAACAAAACCAAGTCGCTCTGGTACGCCGCTGCTTGCTCGTACCAAAGGTCAATGTGGTCGTTTGGTGGCTAAGTTAGTTTATTTGCCTTTCTCTTCCTTTCAGGACGTACCTCAACCACGACCAGAAGTACTTCCTCAATCCGCTTCACCGCCAGGGCGAGGGGGCTCTGGATGGCATCTGCACCAATCTCCGCTTCTGGAAAGGCTACTATCTTCGTTACCACGAGCACAAGAGCGAAGGAGCACTCATCAAGATCAAAGAGGAAATCAGCAAGGAGCACACGAGTGAGGAGGACAGCGTCAAATACGAGCTCGAGCAAATGAGGTTCGAGCTCTTTCTTTGCGGTTTGCGCGAGTTGAAAACGAGCTGTGTATGAACGTTTTGACTTACGCCATCCACACCAGGTTACGGCTGGAGCAAGAAGCAGAGGCCCGTTCCAGATTGGAAAGGGAACTTGACCTCGTGAGCAGACAGAAAAAGGAGCTCGAGCATGTAATGCAAGGAGTCCAGTGCACCGTGTACAGATCGGAAGGAGGCGAAGCCCCTTACCTCGTGGCGAAAATTGGTACGATGCTCTCCATGTCATTGAACCAAGCATAAGGCCTCTTCAAGGCAACGGCTCACCAGGACTCTTGGAATGCAGCATCGCCGAACAGGGATTTGGTGACCAACTTCTGCGACGACCTGCGCAATCTACACATCATAGATGACTACAGCAACTCGCCATCGACTCGCGGCTGTGCCATAAAGGCAGGAAACGGCCGACCACGGATCAAACGACGATCAGCATCTCTCCTAAGGACCCTCCAGAAGCAGCAACGAATGGTACAGAACGGTGATCAGAACGACGACGAACATTGCTACACCAAAGAAAACGAGGGTGAAGAGGACGAAGAGGACGAATGGACCTTGTGCGAAACCGAAGAAGGAACGAAGGACAACCAAGAAAACCTCATCTCAAAGAGCCCTCGCAGCAGCTACGCTTCGGAGCACACCAGACAGTCCAACCCCAAGCGAAGCCTCACCTACGACAACCGATATAGAACGCCTGAGGAAGCAGCGTGGGCCCTTCGAGACGAAGTCGTCACCCTTGAACTCAAAAACTCCACCGGTACGTACAATCCTTTCACCATGGGCGTAGTTTTAGTTTGCGTGTCTTTGCGTGGTTTGTTGACGTGTCCAACCTCTCATCGTCTCCTTTCTTTCGAACATATATAGGGTCGTGGATATTGCCGTCGATCAGATTCTCTGATTACCTGGAGACGCTGCGGCACTACCTCAAGGACCACGGCTTCATCCCGTCCTTCCAGTGGCCTCTCGGGCGCTAAGCGAACCAGCGCGCCAGCCTCCTATCTCCCGTCCCTCTCGTGATTGATTGTACAATGTCTGCTGTGCTCCCTTTTATTTATTGGACTGAGAACCGAGCGTCGGTCATCTCTTCCATTTGCCTGTAAGTAAACATCTCTGCCACCAAGCCCCCACCGCTTCCCCTTCGGTTGAGGCACAGCTATTCAGTGATTCCTCCACTTGACCTTCCCTCGCCGCAAGCACGACTCCCTCTGGTGTGTTAACCAAGTGTATTGACTGTAAAGAAACAGAGACGACTCGGCGGAACCACGACGGTGCGTCTCGGAGGGTAAGGGACGTGCGTGCGTGGAGGTGGTCTCACAGTACGATCTCGTGGGTGTAGCTGGAGGTGAGCGTCTTGTGGGGCATCACAATGCAGTTCAGAATGATCAACTCGGGTGCTATCACCGAGTCGCGCCCTAGAAGAAGGATGGTGGCTGTCCGTCAAAGATCCTTCAGGAGGCGGACGGCGAGGTTGAGGGCGTACCAACGATGCAGATTCCCTTTCGAATCTTGTTGACGTACATGTCGGGCGTCGGGTTGGGGATTCCCTCCACGCGAGACCAGGGACCCACGATGCTGTTCCACCCGATGATGCTCCACGATACGCATGCGCGGTCCTTTACGATGTGAAGGAAGTGTAAACGCGCATTCGCGAGACATGCACGTATACCTATCGGAGCGGGATTGAGACCTTAATCTCGGCGTCATCAAGAATGATAGAGTGCGAAACGCGGACACCGGGGCCAATCTTCACGTTCTTGCCCACCGTGACGTTCGGTCCGAGCTGCACATAACACAAAAGCCGGTTAGTCGGAGAACGCACAACGTTCCTACGGCCACTTAGATAAAAGGGATGGGTGAGGATGGCGTACGAGAGCAGTGGGGTGGACTTGGGCAGTCCTGTGGATGATCACGTTGCCGCGCACGTTGGGTGCCTTGGGCGCGAGCACGGAAGGGTTGGTCTTGGCGAACAAGTCCAGATAGAGCTCGTTACAGTATACGGGCGCTCTGTGTTATTGCAAGCGTTAGTCATGCACGGTACACTCTACCCTAAGCACGCGCACACGCACCCAGCGTTTTTGATCTGCCGCCAGAAGGAGTTGTTGGCAAAGACGCAGAACTGCGACTTGTCGGAGAGCGGGATGAGAATGTCCTGCTCCAGCCGCACTGACTCCTTGTTGATTCGCCAGACGTTGCTCCTGCAGTGTCACGCCAGAGTACATCCGTGTTAGACCTTCGCTATTCGTAGTAGAGGGAAGACTCACAAAACAGGGCGACTGGTACAGGTAGGCGGGGAGGTCGCTGTTCTCGGACTGGAGACGAGCGGCGGTGTCCTTGATGATGTCGAAAATCTTGGGCGAGAAGCAGTACACACCGCTGTTGATGAGGTCGCTCACGTACGTGGAGGACGGCTTCTCTGTAAAAAGGAGCACAACAGTTTGACCATGCACTCAGTGAGCCATATGCAAGCGTACCAGAGATGATGACATCAAAACACAGCTGGACGCCGTACCAGCATAGTGCTGCAACCTGTGCTGGTCGTCTTCCACCAGGCAGCCGTAGTGGTGGGCATACTCGGGGTTGACCTGCGCGAGTACAGGGTCGCACGACCAGTCAGCACACAAGATGTCTCCGTTGTACACGTCAAGACGCGCCAACGCTGGTAGGGCGGGTGCATTACCTTGGAGCCGAGGAGGGTGCCCACGATGCCCAGATCGCGCACCTTTTCGCGATGGAAGGCGAGCATCTCCTTGAGCGGGAAGGGGCAGGCGATGTCGCAGTGCAGGACGAAGATGGACTCGGGTCCATCCGCCAGTATCTGCTCCCTGAACTTGTAGAGACCACCCGCCGTGCCCAGCTCCGTCTCTTCGCGCAGGTAGCTGAAACCCGAGTTCCCGCCACGCACGCACGTCAACGCGAGGTTGAGAGGAGAACGCGGCCCTCTAAGGAGAAGGAGGACGCCGCGCGCACCTGATCTTGATGTTGAACTTCTTCCCCATGTTCTGCAGGAAGTCCTGGAACTCCTTCTCCTCGTTGTAGCCCAGCAGAAAGATCTCCTTCATGCCCTCGATTCTGTGTGCGTGGCGTAGGGAGGATGGAATCATCAGCGCCACTTCAAATTTTGCAGCTCAATGGCTAATGAGCGATGATCTGACCTCTCTCGCGAATTTGTGGACGTGTGCTGTGGGCATGAGGGGGGGTTGAGGGGGGGGAGGAGGGAAAGGTACTCGCAACAGGCCTTGATGTGGTGGTAGACCATGGGCTTGCCGCCGACAGGGAACAGGGGCTTGGGGAAGCCCTCCATGGACAGGGGGCGGAATCGCGTGCCCTTGCTAGGGCCGCCCACCATGATCACAGCCTTCACCGCTTGCTTCCCTTCCATCCCTTTGCTGCTGTTGTTGACTCTTCCTTCTTCTACCTGCAGGCTCGCCGGCGCTCAAGAATCTTTGGCTCAACAATTTTCCTCATCATTTCTCCAATCATTTCTTTTGGTCATGTCGCGAAAATGCGCGATAAATCCTGATCCTCAGCTGTTGCAGATGCTGCGTGCGGTCAGTATGGCCTCTCGTGTGGGTGTTTGTGCTTTCCCCTTGTCGCTGTTGTGCCTTCCCCCTCGGCAAAGCGAGGCCCATTTTCACTACCACCTCGTCCTCATCACATCACCCGCCCCTGCACCCGTACTGCTGGCCGCCAGATCCAGTGCCAGAAGGACAGTTGCGCACAATCTCCAGCTGGACTGACGATCGACGGTACAATCACCGTCTCTGGCACAAAGAGCGGTTCGTCAGGCCCGCCTTCTCCTTTTCTTTCACTCATGCAGGGTCTGAGGCGGGGGTGGTCGCAGTTCTCACCACCTCCCTCACTAAGGTGCAGTTGGGGTCACATTTGCCGATGCAGACAGCAAGTGGGCGCAGAGCGGGCAAACCGCGATCACGGTCACTGACGCCACCGGTGAGAGTCCCACTTGCCCCACTAATGCAGTGACCTTGATTGTACAGTACACCTGCCCCTTGCACTCACCAGCACGTTTGGCAGGCGTGAACTTCCTCGCCAACAGAAAGTGGGTTCAGACTGGGCAGGCCACGATCAATGTCGCCTCCTCGTCTACGACTTCAGCTATCGGTATGGCTCGTCACACTTGAAGGCGACGAACCCTCGGATTCGGTGTCCACGGTGAAGGCGACGAGGGCTTCCTGCAACCATTTGCCCGAGCTTGTCATGTCAACTCCTGCGCAGTTCATGTGTTTAGCATATGTGCGAACATTATATCACTTCATGCTCTCGCCACGTCTCATCAAGCTGATGTTGGATGCTGATCTCGCTCCATCTACAGCCATCGCTTGCAGCTCCACCACGGTTCCCGGTTGGACGAGCAGATCGACCTATAGCGGCACCTCAGGTATCGTACACTCCCTCGTACATGACACGCGCGATGAGGATTGAGTTGTTGAACACTCCATTCGCTTCGCCTACTTCTTCTCTTTATCTTCTACCTGTTGACGTGCAGGCACTTGCCTCCCCGGTGCCATACAAAGCCCGTCACCCAGCCCCTCGCTGTTGCCATCCAATTCCCCCACTCCCTCGACAACACCTACGGCCTCACCCTCGATGACACCCTCCAGCTCACCGACTCCTTCATTGGCACCTGCGCCCTCATCCACCAACACGCCCTCCATCTCCCCTACGCCCTCGAAGACACCAGTGGCCTCGCCCAGCAACACGCCTCATATTGCCCTTCTCCCTCACCATCATCCTGTCCCACACCCAGCCCTACCCTTTCAGTGTCGCGTACACCCTCATGCTCGCCCACGCCTAGTCGCTCTGAGTCCCCCTCAGCGAGCCCATCGCTGTCGGAGAGCCCTTCGAGTTCACCCTCGCCGAGCTCATCGCGCACGCCCACGGCGAGCCCGTCGCCCAGTATGTCGCCGGTCTACCTGGTCTCCACACGACGACCATCAAGTCGGTGCCCGTGCTTCAGTTCAACTTGACCGGTCCTGACATCATCATCCTGCCCAAGGGTCTGTGCCGCCTACTTCTACCTCTCGATCTCGCTCACTCTCTCGGCTGGAGTTCAATGCCCCTCAATCGCTCATCACATATCCATGTGCATGTGTGTGTGCATGTGTGCGTGTGCGTGTGCGTGTGCGTGTGCGTGTGCGTGTGCGTGTCACGATCACAACAGACAATCAGGACACGGTGCAGGCCAAGGCAGCTGTGGGTGTGAGTCTGGCGCAGATGAAGGAGATCAGTGATAACGGAACGATTACGCGCCTCGGCTCCACCGTGTCCAGCTCGTGGAAGGCCGTCTACGATCTCGACTTCGGCGCGCGAAGCTCCTACCTCTTCACCGCCGGCCTCGAGAACTACGACCCCGACGGCACTGTGATCGTCGAGAATCCTGACGGCAAGAACGAGAGCAAGGTGGAGCTCCAGTTCTACCTGTTCGACTCAGCGACCAACATCTCCGTGGGCGACCTGGCCGTTGATGCGCTGCCTTCGTTTGCCAAGTTCTCCATCAGGCTCTTTGGCTGGCAGTGGGCGTCGATCACCGATCGCATCGAGCTGCGCATGAAGATCACTCAACTTTACTCGCGAGGCCAACACGCCCAAGGCATGACGACGTTCGTGCTCACGAACGAGAACTCGTCACGAGACAACACCAAGACCCAGCTGCGGCTCATCGACTCGATCGAACTCGACGGCAAGCAGGTGCGCGATGGCGTGATGTTCGACCTCGATGCGAGCACATCGGAGCTGGTGCTCCACTTTGCATACTTCAACTCGACGCTCGAGTACGACCCTGGTGCGGTTCCTGTCTCTGCTCCTGCCCATTCTCGTGGTGGTGTCATCTGAGCAAGGCAGTCATCGCCAAATGACCAATCACACCAGATCTGGGTGTGTTGTTCGGTTCGCCGGCCAAGGGCGATGGCAGCAGCGGCAGCGACAACATGGGCCTCATCATCGCCGTCGCGGTGGCCGTGTCGTCGGCCATCGTGGTCGTGATCGGCGCTGCGCTGGTGGCCACGGTGCTGGCGCACAAGAAACGGAAGCAGCGGAGGAAGAGGCTCACCAAGACTATGACATGTACCAGCTCTAACCAGCTTGAAGAGGAGAGCGGTACCCCGTTGGCCTCATTGCGAATCAGGCGCACTCGCTATCCAAGCTTTGAACTGAAGACCGCGGGGCAGCGCAGGATCACAAGTCGTGCACGATTCATGTCTCAATTTGTTTTGTGTAAGAACAAACAGATCGGGCAAAATTAAAAATTAATTTGCAAGTTCACAATTTACGGAGTGTGGTCCTTTCACCCAATCGCACAAGGGCGGGTGTTGTGCTTTCACACCGGAATAACTGCCGCTCGACGGACCACCACAACCAACTCCACCGCGCGTACTTGTCGTACCCACCGCTCCCACAAGGCCTCTTGGTCCGCGTACGCAGGCCAGTTCCAAGCGCAGAACAACTCGCGAAGAAACAGAAACTTGTGTGACGCTCCCCCAGGTAGTACGACCATGTCTTCCCATCGCCGTAGCGGGATAGTCGTGCTCTTGCTGGCTGTGCTGCTTTTCTTCACGTCGCCCTTCTTGACGGCCGCCACAATCACCGGTACGCTCCCCCCCCCTTGCCGCCTGGGGCTTTCTATGTGCGTTGCTTGGTGGTGGGGCCAAGCGCTTCTGTCCTTGGATCTGTATCCCTGCCGTCGAACAACGCGCTCGTGGCCGGCACTTCGGAGCTAAAATTTTTGTGCGGACGATTCGGGTCGCCAAGCGCTAAAACCGTTTGTGTTATTGTGTCGCGACTGCCCAGTGTGCTCCTCGGGCTGCGACGCCACCACAATCAGCGAAGGCTACATCATGGCCTTCGGAGATACCCTACTGCAAGTTAAGACTGGATCCTATTCAGAAGACCAGCTGATCATTGGCCAATCGATGACCCTCGAGTACAGTTACACCCTCTTAAGCTCCTAACACTCACTGGGTTCCTCTGATGGGTGGAGACTCACTTGACGGTGTTCTCGCACAGTTTTGAGAATGTGACGGTGGTGTGCGACGCTTGCACGGGCTCGTGGCTAACCATTTCTGACGTCGAGGGGGGAGTTAACATGACGGGCCAACTCACCATCAACGAGGGTATAGGATGAAGACCCTCTTTTTGCTTCTTCACCGGGACTTGGCGCTCACACTCGCTCACTTCACTCTCTCGGACAGACTCTCTGTCAGTCGAAGGCCTATTCAATCAGAATGGAGACATCACGATCCGCTCCTCCACATCGGCAACAGGTGTGAGTGTGCTTGCAGGCGCAACCTGGAATCAAGCCGGCCTCATCGACATTGACGTGAGCAAGTTCAGCGCCGCCACCGGTATCCACCACCTCACTCACTCCGGATCAGGATCATCTGCGACACGCGTTGGGAGCAATGCTCATCATCCCCTCATGTGGGTGGTGGTGGACACGCATAACTAGGAGTTACGGTGGCACCGAATTGTTTCTGGGAGCAGACTGGCGAAGCCAAGATTCGTCTGAGCAACGCCACCTCGGGATATGCGGTGTACTTCAACACGGGCGGTCAGTGGACGCAGAACGCCATCGCGAACATCTACGCTCAGTACTCAGGATACAGTACGATTGCACGCCTCGCGAAGTTGACGCGCACTCATACTCACGCATACGCACATTGCATGGTACTGAATTGCTTGGCACATATCGCAGCCGTGCTGATGAACAGCGGCACGTGGATCCAGAACGGAGACGTCACCATCACCGCTCTCGGAAACGGAGGTACGCACTGTCCTCAGGCGCCTTGGGGAGGGGCCAACTGCATGTGCAGGCCCTGACTGGACTGTCGCGCACCCAACCACCTCCAATCATTAGGAGTCTACATGCAAGCCACTTCGACTTGGGATCAACAAAAAATATCCACGATCAACATCTCCAACGCTGCGGACGGTTCGTACACAGGACCTCTCCCTTCCTCCTCTCTGCGGTGGTCGCGGTCCTAACCACCTTATCCACCCATCATCCGTACGTGCAGCTGGTGTCACGCTGTACGACGCCGGCAGCAAGTGGGTGCAGAGCGGAACAACAACGATAACGGCCACTGACGCTACTGGTGAGAGTCTCTCTTCCCCACACTACGACTTGTGCAGCCCACACGACCCCTTCTCTTCACACCGACCCCTTTCACTGACGAGCACGTTTGTCAGGCGTGAAATTCCTCGCCAACGGAACGTGGTATCAGTCAGCGCAGGCTACGATCGATGTCACGGCATCGACTTCAGCTACCGGTAAGACTCATCACGTTAACGCACACACGCACACATCAGCTAACTCGCGCAACTATCGCAGGAGTTGACATGAGTATTTCGGGCATTTGGCAGCAGGGCGCCCTCGTCACCTTCGTTGTGGATGCCAACTCCGTGGGTTCGTCTTCTTGCCGCGCAGTTCATGCTCTCGCCACATCATGGCTGGTGCTGATCTCTCACTCTTTCTCACTCTCTCCTATCAACAGCCATCGCTTGCAGCGCCACCAATGTCCCCGGTTGGACGAGCAGTGCGGCGTATACCGGCACCACAGGTATCATAAACACCCACGACCCAGTGTGCCTTGCGCGTGTTGCGGAGTTGAGCATTCGGGTTGTGACCCTCCTCCTACTTCGCTCGGCTTTCGCGCAGGCACCTGCGTTCCCGCGAGTACCGCCGCACAGAGCCCCGCGGTGACACCCAGCAATTCCCCTACTCCCTCGACGACACCCACGGCCTCAGCCAGCAACACGCCCTCCAATTCCCCTGTCCCCCCGGTGAGCCCGACCCCTTCAGCGTCGCGTACACCTTCCCAGTCGCCCACGCCCAGCATCTCTGTGACGCCCACTCCCTCGGTGACCCCTTCTACGAGCCCGACACCGTCCGAGTCGCCATCGGCAAGCCCGTCGCTGTCAGAGAGCCCTTCGAGTACCCCCTCGCCGAGCATATCGCGCACGCCCACTCCATCGGCCAGCCCTTCGTTCGTGCCCAGTGTTTCGCGCACGCCCACGGCGAGCCCGTCGCCCAGTTCGTCGCCAGTCTACCTGGTCTCCAACACGACGACCGTCGAGTCAGTGCCCGTGCTTCAGTTCAACTTGACCGGTCCCGACATCATCATCCTGCCCAAGGGTCTGTGCCGCCTACCTCGCGCTCTCTCTCTCTCTCTTTTTCTGGAGCGCACCGCCAAATGTCGATTCCGCTGCCGACCCTAACCCCACATCACCCCCAAACGTGACACAGACAACCAGGGTACCGTACAGTCCAAGGCAGCAGTGGGTGTGAGTCTGGCACAGATGAAGGAGATCAGTGACAACGGAACGATCACGCGCCTCGGCTCCACCGTGTCCGGCTCGTGGAAGGCCGTCGATGATCTCGAGCTCGGCGCAAGCAGCTCCTACCTCTTCACCGCTGGCCTCGAGAACTACGACCCCGACGGCATGGCGATCGTGGAGAATCCTGACGGCAAGAACGAGAGCAGGGTGGAGCTCCAGTTCTACCTGTTCGACTCGGCGACCAACATTTCCGTGGGCGACCTGGCCTTTGACGCGCTGCCCTCGTTTGCCAAGTTCTCCATCAGGCTCTTTGGCTGGCAGTGGGCATCTCCCGCCGACCGCATCGAGCTGCGCATGAAGATCACTCCCTCGTTCATCAACTTCACTCGTACGTCTCAGGCGGGCCTGACGACGTTCGTGCTGACGAACCAGAACTCGTCGCGAGACAACACCAAGACCCAGCTGCGGCTCATCGACTCGATCGAACTCGATGGCAAGCAGGTGCGCGATGGCGTGACGTTCGACCTCGATGCGAGCAGGTCGGAGCTTGTGCTCCACTTTGCATACTTCAACTCGACGCTCGAGTACGACCCCGGTACGGTTCCTGTCTCTGACCACCACTATCACTGTCATCACGCTCACTTATCACTGCCATCACACAGATCTGGGTGTGTTGTTCGGTTCGCCGGCCAAGGGCGATGGCAGCAGCGGCAGCGACAACATGGGCCTCATCATCGCCGTCGCGGTGGCCGTGCCGTTGGCCATCGTGATCGTGATCGGCGTGGCAGTGGTCATCACCGTCCTCGCCCACCAGAAGCGGAAGCAGCGCAGGCGCAGGCTCACCAAGACCATGAACATGTACCAGCTCTAACCAGCCCGAGGAGAGAGCGGTACCCGGTTGGAGGCATGGCCCTCACCCTCCCCTCCTTTGCCCCCAGCCTCTGGCCGCACAATTTTGACTGTCCTCACACAACCCACACCCAAACATCTGTACTTTTATTATTTGATTCCTTTTTTAGGCCTTTTGTAGTATTCATTTCGGAAACGTAGCGAACAATTTCCGAAGCGTTTCGAATCATACAGCCCAATCAGAGCACACTTTTGAAACACTGACGGAGTCTACCAACCAATCCTAGAATTACGACACAGCCTTAAATTCATATTTTAGCGGAAATAAAGGAAAAGTTTATTCCTAAGTTTCCTCAACTGTTTCTTTTTTTTGCTGGGGACGTGGCCAGACGCAAGGAGGGGTGCAGCGAGAGGATGAACAGCTACTGGGACTGCCCGCTGTGCTTGGACGTCCTGACCGACGCTGTGGAAACGTCATGGTACGCACACTGCTCCCAACCTTCCCCTCCCAACCGTAACTTTCTCACCCCCCCCCCATTCAACTGTGTGGCCTGTTGGGCGGCACAGCGGCCACGCTTTCTGTGGTGCGCCTCCCACCCCCTCTCGGCTCTCGGCCCATGGCTTCTTACGTCAAAACGTTTCCAGCGGGTTGCATTTTGCGCGTGTGGGAGACAGACAGGGAACAGCGACCCATTCGCTGCCCGATCGACCGTCGCAACGTCTCCATGCTCATCCCCAGCTACGCCCTCGTACTGAACCTTCTCCTCCTTCCGCAGCTCTAGCTGTCCTTCTCTCATGCTTGTGCGAACACCAACAGAGAGCGGGAGTTGATGCCCACCGACGAGAGACTGGTCAGGCAATCGCCCCAGTACGTTGATGCGCTATCGTGTCAGCTTGCCTCACTCCGTACCGGCAGCGCAGCGAGCTGTGCGTGGCATTGAACTCATGACGTGTGCGTGGATTAGGACGCTGGTCCAGCGGGCCAGTACGACGGCAAGGTTGACCAGTACAACCAGCGATACCTCAATGCCGACCGCCCGGTCATACAGCGGGTGCAGGAGGACTGGGTGTTGTTCAACCGAGTAATGAACGGCGACCTGACACTCCGCAAGATACTCACCATCATCACCATTTGCTTGGGGTTCATCTACTTGATCTTGCCGTCGACCTCGTCCCAGACTCAGTCGGTACCCGCACGCTCCTCACTCTGGCGCTCTCCCCTCTCCCTCGCCGGCAGCCCGGACTGACCTTGCTTGCATCACCACTCGCACCAACTGTGGCTGGCCAGGACTGGTTGGTCTCTTTGATGACGTTGTCGTGTGGCTGGCCATCGTCTGGTTCGTCGTGGCCCTGCTCGAGAGTACCTGCCCCTCCCTTCCATTCGTTTCTCATCGCTTCATCATCCTCACTCTCATCTCTCCTCTCAGGCTATCGCCAGAACCTGGCCAACGCTCCGGATCGAACCCAGTGAAGAGAACTCGTACGCACGGATCCAACTCAACAACAAGATGTACATTTGCGTGACTTAGGTGCGAGACAATCATAGCGAGCGTGGCTGCTCACTCGACGATCCAGGTGGTGACTTCAGAGTAGAAGAGGTAGGACGTGGACCACTCGGGCAGTATCCGGTTGAGCGCCTCGAGCTCGGGCGTCATCTTGAGGTGGGTGGCGGCAATGTCGAGCCGCACAGGGTCGAGTCCCTTCATGCGCAGGAGCACCACCCACTCTCGCGTGCCGTATCCGCCGATGTGGCGGATGAAGTAGTCCCCGCGCGCCGCCGGTGGCGGCGTGGAGAAGTGGGGCACCTTACCCGCCCGCCAGTTCTCCGTCGATGAGAACGCCCACTCCAGCAGCGGACCTGCACGACACGACACGGCGCGACGCCAGGTCAACGCCAGCACGCGTGGTACTCACTCCCCCTACCAGACCAGACCAGACTAGTGGGTGGTGGTGCTCGGCTGTGCGTACTGTCGGTGGCGTCGAGACGCAGGGTGGAGATCTCAAACCCGGAGTAGTCGAACGACAGCACCAGCGTGCGGATGTCCGTCGAAGGGTGGAACTGTGCGTAGCATGCCGCACGCAAAGAGAGAAAGAGAGACGTGTTGGTGCGGTTTAAGCTTGGTGTCACATGGATGAAGGGACACGGTGGTGTGTTTGTGACCGCGTACCTCGTCCCTGATCACGCGGATGGTGGGATGCTCCAACTTGCCCGAAGAGAAAAGCTCCTTGCCCGCGGGCACGCTTGCCGGCATCTGCACAGCGCTCATGAAGGGCTACCACCGCCACCGCCACCGACGTGAAACATCAGTCTCTGCCTCCTCAGACATCTCAGCGCAGGAGGTGTACCTGGAAGGGATAGACGGGCAGGAAGTTGTAGAGGATGTCTTCGGCCACCTTGAAGGGCGGCGGGGAGTCGAGGCCCGAGAAGACCACGTCGGCGGGGATGTAGTCAAAGGACCCCAACAGGAGGAAGCTGTCCTCGGCGTCGGGCTTCCCGCTGCGGTCATCGGAGTTAAACTTGACGACCATGTCGGCGATCTTAGCGTTTGCGGTCTCGGCGCCTCCGAGCTCGGCGGCGGTGGCGGCCTTGCGGACGACTTGCACAGGCCGGTGGTAGGTGTGCTGCGCGATGAGTCGCTTGGGCGTGTTCACACCGTAGGGGAACGAGAGGAGCGCGACAATGACCAGCACTAGTAGCACAACGCCCACGATGCGGACGCCGTAGCGCAGGTTGCCCGCTCGGATCAGCAGCGGCACCACCGGCACGAGCAGGAACAGCGCTATGAGGCAGGTGAGCGCTCCGATCACCAGGTCGGGCGGTACCGCCACGCCGGCTCTGCGCGTGAGAGAAGGGTGACCATCAACCGCTCGTGTTTGCGTTCCCAACTTGCACGTCCAGGATAATGATGCAAGAGTGCTGCAAAGGAAGATGTTACCTGCCGAGCAAGGGGAGGATCATGTCGAGGCCCACTTGGTAGGAGGGCAGCGAAATCAGTGCGCTGGGGGCGACGATGAGTGCGTAGAAGAACGCCTGTGCCGGAGCTTCCGTCCAGTGGGGATTGTTGTCAGGCACTCTCTGTGCGCGCTGTACGGAGCCATTCTCGAAATCTGCCGAGGCGCCGCGGATGCGAGGGAGGATGGCTGTGCGGTAGAGCGTGATCCACGCCTTGGCAAGCAAGAGGAGCACGCTCTGTGCGGCAAAGAACCACGACGAGAGCATTCCCACGGCGCTGAGCACCACTGAGAATGTGGTGAAGAAGAGTATTCCCGCGTGCATCGCCAGCTCTTCGGTCTGCTCGTTCAGGATCTTGTGGTCATCAACTGGCTTGCTGCACGGTACGTGGGGTCAAAGGTCCAGTGGAGGTAAAGGCGCAACAAGTGCTGAGGATGTGCATACACGTACCCGTACTGATGGACGCGATTGACCGCGGTGAAGACTCGTTGCTGATAATGTGAATGGTCGGAGTTAGCGCGACTGGTTTGGTTATTGGGGGCGGAGGTAGGCGCAGTGGAACCGAACCATCACCAGAAGGAAGCCCAATACGAAAGCAGCCGAGTGGAGGGTGGTTCCGAGCCAAGGCGCCGAGAAGTACGACAACGGCCGACCCAACAGATTGCCCAACACGAGCGCTGATGAAAACGAAGCTGAAGTTAGATATATGTAAAGAGGAAGCTATAATTGAGAGGTGTCGTGATCGTACATATGAGGACGGACAAGAGGATGCCGGCGAGAGTGGCCTGCCACATGCCGAAGTACATCTGGCGCAAATTGGAGCGATCGCGGATGGCATACCAACTGTAGCCGACGCAGACACACGCCACCAGGGCGTTTGCCAATAAGCCCCACATAGCCGAATAGGCCACAGCCCAGCCTGAGCGAACATCAATCGGATTCAGATTCGTGAGAAGAACAGACTCCGAGTTGTTAATCGAGTGAGTGAATTGCGTACCGTAGAGGCTGAAATAAAACGCACGGCTCGAGCTGCGGGGCTTGGACAAGAGCTTATCAGAGGCTTTAGCGTCGCTCAGATGACGTGCAAGGGCCAGCGTGTTGCTGCCCATGTGCTGAATGCTGCCCGGTGTCACCATATTCAAATCGTCGAGCGGTGTGTGATACACGTATCTGGTGACACACGAACGCCAGCGAATGAGCGTTAGTTGTCATGGCTAGTCTCTTCATCAACGCACACATACCCGTTCTGATAGAACGCCATATCAATGCCGGGGATCTCGCCAAAGTCGCGGAAGATGCGATAGTCCGTGTCTGCAGGGATGACTCCCGACTGGAAGATCTCCGCGGCCTGACGTTGCGTTAGCGCGAGCGCGAGCGCGTGTATGGGTGGTGAAGGGCAGATGATGTGCAGGATACGTACAGTGACCATTGTATGCGGGTAGGGAACGACACTCGCGTAGGCGTACGCCAGGTCGTCGGAGCCGATCTGGAATGCCAGTGCAGGTCCTCCAGCACCAGCGGCTTCAAGGTTCACCACAGCTTTCACTCTGCACACCAAAACAGGCCCGATGAGGCTCGGCAGAGAGGGGAGAGATCAGTTACCAAACGGGAGAGATTGGTGATGATACCTCTTGGCCAGCGGATGCTGCGTCACGAATGCGTGGGAGGCAGGGAGCAGAGGTTCCTCCGCTCCGTTGAATAGGAAAAGCACGTCGTAGTCGAGCGGCGGCTCATAGATCAGGTTACGCACCATCTCCAGACACACAACCTAGCAAAGGGAACGATCACAGGTCACACTCAGGAATGGACACCGAGTTTGTAGAGAACTGCTGCGGGTATGAGAGAACAGCGTACCGTCGCTACGCCGTCATCAGAGGCGCCCGTTGCTCCGACGCCAGAGTCGAAGTGGGAGTTGATCAACAACATCGGCGAGTCGGCGTCTGTTCCAAGCGATTGACGGGTGAGTTTTGCACATCACATCACCAGCGGCTATGGGGACACATCAGAGAGGCCTCTCTGTACGCACCAACTGGCTTGTTCAAGGCCGGCACTCGGACCAGAATGTTGGTTATGTTGGAGTAGGTGTTGGTGATGTAGGCGTTCACAAAGTAGAGCGTGTACGCGCTCGAGCCACTCTGCAGCTCAATATCCAGCAGTCGGCTTCCTCCGTCGATTGCCTGCTTGCCATGAGCAGGTGCGCATGCGGATGTGAGACCTCAAGAGGACAGAGGGAGAGACTATGACAGTTCAGTGTTACCCTCGCCTCCTCCTGCACGACATTGAGCTTCTCGAGCAGCCAATTGACGGTGAGCACGTCGTTGTTCTTGGTACCGGCTTGGCCTGCAAGCGCACGCACACTTGTGAGTGTGACAGCTCCCGTGCATGTGACAGTGGGGTCGAGGGTGAACGTTCGTACGCCAGCCTATCTGTCCGATGAGCTGCTCCAGGTGCAGCCGTGCCCGCCCCTCGGAGAATACCTCTGGCGGCGCTCTCGCAGGCACGGGCTCCGGCACACGCGCGCCGTAGGTGGCGGTCAGCCAGTAGAGGGCGGCGTAGGAGAGGAGGAGGACGAGGTACACTGCCAACGTCCTGCCGGCAGGCTTCGGGCCATAGAAGAAGTTGTTGTGACCCTTGCTGGGTCGGCGGTGCCCTGCACGGTGCAGTTCGTCCGTCTGCGCCGCAGCGGCGGCTCGCCTCTGGTGGAGGTCCATCATGTGAGTTTCTCCTTCCACTACCACCACTACTTCTTCAGCTTTTAGCGTGCAAAACAGTGCTTTGTTGGGCAAATGCCGCTATGGTGACACGCCGTGATAACGCACACCGGAGAAAACTAGCGTAGGTTTCGCATCGTATTATTGGTTATTGGTTATTGGTTAGAAGTTTGTTTTTTGTTTGGGGTTGGGACCAACTTGGATCTACTGCAAGTGTAGTGGCGCAGCGTGGCGAGCCCTCTTACAAGTCAAGGGTTGCCGCCAAACCCGATACCCAAGGCCCAAACAGACCTAATTGAAACTCTCCCAGTGGAGCCTCTGAGCAATTGGCCGTGTTGATCTAGACCTTGACTACTGGGTCCCACTACCTGTCTTCTTGACTGGTGCAATCATGTGAACTAGAGGCGGGGTGGACTTGTTCATTTCCTCCAGGAATTGTGAACTGGAAGGGCTGGTCTTGGTCCCCTTTCTCTATCTCTAGGCATGCTTACTCTTAGGAAATGGAGCCACCGGCGAGAGACGTGGCCTTGCACGGGCCGGCAGACGTGAGGAAGACCAACTCCTTCTGCTTCTCCTTGTCCCTGTACGACGCTACCAGGTCGGGGTTGATGAAGAGATCCTGCCAGTTGTACAAACAGCATGATGGAATGAGATCGAGACGCAAAGAGATGAACATGCGAGCTGGAGGGCAGTGCGGAGGAAAGTACCGGCTTCAAGCCCTCAAAGATCTTCTTCTTGGGGTTCAGCTCCTTGTCGGGCTCGCCCTCGTAGCCCTCACCGAAGAAGATCCTCTCGCCAATCTTGGCTCCCTCCTATTGAAGTGTCACGTCAGTGGTGGATCAACAACAACAACCGCATCAGCGCTGATTAGCCGCCTGCACTGGGCAAGGATGATGCGCACCGGAGGCTTGATAAGCTCCACTTGCGTGTGTTCGGCGTTGGAGGCGCAGAGCACCATCGCCTGCGACTCAATACCCCTCATCTTGGCCGGCTTGAGGTTGCACAGGCAGATAACGCGGGCATCCTGAAACAGAAATTGTGTTGTGAGCATGAGAGGTTCAGGTGACGACAAGCCTGGTGGCGCGATTGTGCGGTAGTGGATCGTAGTGTGGTGTTTACCTGCATCTGCTCGATGGGGATGAAGTTGACCAGACCCGAGACTACCTGACGCACCTTCTCCTCACCCAGATCGATCTCCTCGAGGTACAAGCTGCCAGACAGCAAGGAGAATGAACAATCTGTAAGCTGAGCTTAAGAGCAAGCGAGACAAAAAAGCGAAGAAGCCGTAGTACCTGTCAGCCGAAGGATGCTTCTTCACGCTCGTGATCTTACCCACCCTGATGTCCAGGCGGACGATGTCGGGGACAGCCGGACCAGCTGCGGCAGCTGCAAATGAAGTGTGGTGAGTAAACGTCGATTGTGTCTAAGCACTGCCACGACAGGAAAGCATCGGCGTACCAGCGGCCGCTGGAGCCTTGGGCTGCTTAGGCTGCCTGGGCGCCTTGGCCTTGGCAGCCTCGGCACCCTCCGGCTTCTTCTCTGCAGCCTGCTCAGCCGGCTTGGCCTGAGCGGCGGGCTTCTCTTCCTTCTTGGGCGGCTTCTGAAGAACGGGTGCGTTTGTGCTTAGCCATCGCGCAATGCTGCCCTCATTCATCCGAGCAGACGCCACACAGCAGACACTACAGACAGAGGATCCGTACGGGGTTGAGGGGGTAGTTGAGGTCGACCTCCACGATGGGCACGCCGGCGCTGCGGACAGCGGGGTGGTGCTGGATGAAATCGAACCAGCGGGCCGCGCCAGCAAAGCTGAACTGGGTGTGCGAGTCAAGGCCAGGCTGGTGGCGACCACGGACGTCAGTACGGCCAGCACATCTCTCTCCAGCGCAGGCAACAACGAGGACAGTCACCTACCACGAGCGGGAGGAGAGCGGCATAGACGGCAACATCGGCGGCGGTGATGTTGTTCGAGACCAGGAACACGCGGGGCACGAGATGCTTGTGCAATTTGCCGAGCTTACCAAAGTGCTTGGCCTTTTCGAAGCCGCCAGAGGTGTCGCCGAGCTCCTTGCGGGCGAATGCCAGCCATTTCTCGATCTGCAGCCCCATGCCAATGCGCAGGAATTGGCAAATTGCTTCAAGAAAATTGCGAAATGCGCTCGAATTAATTAACTAATGATTTACCTCCTTCTTGTCCTCGGGGGTGGCCCCAAGGAAGGATTCGGCCTGCTTGTTGCTCTCGATGTACGACGCGATCGCCTCGACGTTCTTGAGCGCGGCAAAGCCGTTGATCGCGTCGATGAGTGGGGAGGTCGAGGCCATTTGCGCTTCCGTTCTTTTTCTCGCTTCCTCCTCTGCCGCCTCTCGGATCGCCTGCATAATCCTCGCGCAGAGGAGCACAGCAAGGCCGAATAAATGGCCAAGCCCGCGCGAAGGAATCTTGGGACCCTGGTGCATCCCGGTTTTGTGCCCCAAAACCGAACGCACAGTTTTCGCTGTTTCGCGCCAAAAGCATAAGTGCCGCGCAAACCTGAAAACGCAGGCAGAACAGGAGCACGCCACTAGGAGGATGGACACCACGCTGGCTCTGCCCGACGATGAGAACAAGGAGAACATCGGCAGGGAATCGCGGCACATCTTGAAGATATCGGTCTCGGATAAGGACGTGTGGTGGAGCAACATGATGCTCCTGGGCTTCTGCCCGGTCGAGAATGAGAAGGTGTACGGCCTCGTCTTCCATCCCGACATGTTCGAGCAAGCCAGCACCAAGGGCATGCAAGTCGTCCTCTACTACCTCCTCCGCCAGATCAACCGCGAGAAGACCAAGAAGGTACCGTAGCACGTCTCATCCCCAAACGCCAATCTTCCATTTTGTATGTTAATGCCTCAACTGTGGCCACGAGAAGGCGTTCAAAGGTTGCTGGCCCACCCTCGACATCAAAAACAACCTGAACGACTACAAGAAGGCGGCAAATCAGCTGATCACCGAGCTCGAGCATGACGGAGAGATTCCGAGCGGCACATTTCGCCTTTCGCACCTTCAGAGCGTCGGCACCAGGTGCGTGCCTCCTCTCTCTCTCTCTCTGTGTGTGTGTGTGCGTGTGCGTGTGTGTGTGGCATGAACGTGTTGAGCTCAATCTTTCGCTTGCTTGGTGGGCAGATTCTATTCGCTTCTGATGCATCTCTCAAAGGCCGCGCTGAAGGGCGCCCTGGTCAAGAAGTACTCTTCCGTTGCGATTCCACCCAAGCAGTCGGTCGAGACTAGCACCTACAAGCAGGTCGGTCTCATCGGTACAGCGGCCAAGGTGCGCGCGACTCCCACCACTGCGCACACAGCGTGCTCAACGTGCTCGAGTGTCGGAGCTGACGCTTCGTTCTTTCCTCCTGCCGGCGGCAAATCATCAACAGCGGCACGTTGCACTTCAAAGGCAGCGGTTTGTGGCCTGCGCGCAAGGGCTCGTGGCAGAGCAGAACGAGTGGCGTGCCTACGCGCAAGAGATCGAGACGGAATACAGAGGCCTGACTCAGCAGATGGTACCTCGCGCCCGTGGCTTACCATTGCGCCGCGTGCGCACACTCACCACCCCTCTTACCAGAACAAGCTGAAGGAAGAGCGCAAGCGCCTCGCAGCGAGTTTTAATCGGAACACCCTCCCCCAAGACCACTTCGAGAAGAGGCAAAAGAAGCTCGAGCAGATCAAGCAGGTGTGGGACCTGTTCACCAAGGACTACGAAGAAAACGCTGATAACAGAGGTTAAACGACATCCTCCTCTGTTCCCTTGTTACCGCCGTGGCTCATGCGTCTATGCCTCTCCCCCGGGACGTACACAGAGATGCTGGACAGGATTGCGCTTGGCAAGGCGAGTAAACTCGAGCTGGACCAGGCGAGCATGCACAACGATCTGACAGCACTGCGTCAGCAGCTGCTCTCGTTATCGATCTGCTCCCCCGCTTCCTCTACTGCTGCTCAGGTCGCACCCGCAGTCTCACAGAGCTTGAGCTACCAAGAGTGCCAGCAGCTGCTGTCGGTTAATCCGATCAGGGACGACAAGGTGGATCTGCTCACGTTCCTCAAGCTGTGGAATCTGTCCCTCTCAGTCGTGAAGAAACGAATCGAGTCCAACCATCTTCTGGAGCGGCCGCAAGGGGGTACGGCATCATCTCTCATCGCTGCATGAACGTATCGTATGGTATGGTGTGGTGACTCATTTGACGTCCTCCGCTTGATTTGCAGGTAGCAGCCAACTCGCGGAAGATGCGCCCATGCTGGCGAACGTGCTGAACGCTCACCAAGACCGCTTGACGGCGCTATCAGCATTCAACAACGACCTCAACGAAGGTCTGCCCACGCTTCAAGAGCAGGCGGCGAAGCTGCGCAAGCTCGTAGTGCCGGAGCCTACTGTCCCCGGTACGGTTTACTGTTTAGTGTTGCCGGTCTGTTCTATCACTCACCCTCTCCCGCTCACCAATGCAGTTCCCTCTACTCCTTCCCGCAAGCCTTTGGGGCTGCATACGCCATCGCGAGTGGGCGTTGATGCTGGGTAGGTAGACCCATGTTGTCGATGAGCATGTTATGATCCAGCACTCACTCATTCCTCTCTTGCGGCGCAGCGTCTCACTTGAGCTTTTGCCGCCTACACCGGACCTCGCGTTGGAGAAATGTCTTGACGAAGCCACCCAAGATGAAGCCACGCACATGCCAGCGCAGGTGGGCGCTACCCCTCTGCCGAAGCGTGAGGACCAGGAGCGGATGGTCGATTCTATCCGTCGCGCCGCCAAGCAGCGTAGGCCGCGTCTCAGCATCGGATCCGGGCGGTCAGGGGGTATGTCACTCCACAAAGAGCGCACACTCTTCACATTACGCTAATCGTGCTCCTTTCTTCCACTGTCGCGCTGAAGGTGGCTCAGCCATTGCCTTAAAAAAGGCGATGTTCTCGCGAGGCAAGCCGACCGACGACGACAAGTTGCTGTCGAACGAAACAGGAGGCGTGCTCTCGCCGTTGAACACCAGCGGATCAAGCAGCGATGGCGAGCAGCCGAGGTGGAGCAGGCCCGAGCACATGGGTGGACTAGATCTGTCTCCCATGCGCGAGATGACAGCCCAGTTCACTCTCAACCTCGGTCTCTTCTCGCCCTTTGGCGGACTGCCCAAGGGTCCCACCCGAGCGGGCGGAGCCTTTCCCTCGTTCGCCTCGCGTGCTCCTGCGCCCCTTCGCGCTCAATCGCCTGTGGCGTCACCGGTCGACACCAGCCCCTTCGCTTCCGACCCGCTCTCCTTCATGGACTCTTTTCATGGCCCCAAGGCGTCGAGCCCATTCGACAGAAAGCCGTTCAAGCCTGCATTCAAGCCCTCGGACGACGAAGATGCGTGGTTGATGAAAGAGGACTCGTTCTTGCAGCCTAGCTCCGCCCCTCTACCTCTGCAGAGCTTTAGCACCTTCTCCACGAACTACTCGCACATAGACGCTCTAGCGCCGCTCGGGGACGAGGGCGTGCTTGCACAGCTCGATGACCTCGATCGGGACGACGAAGCGGAGGAAGAACTGGATCTCTCGAACGGCACTGGCGTGCAGATGCAGGACGTGATCAGCATGATGGCGGATAAGCTGACGTCGAACATTCTGCGCGAGGATGAAGGATGGCAGGAGGAAGCCCTGAACGACCTCTCCATGGCTCTCGACGATCTTGAGGACGACGACGATCTCGGTGGCCGAACGGAGTGTTTCTCGACCAACATTACCGCGCCAAGGGGTACTGCCGTCCCTACCCTACTGCCGGCAGGAGCGCAGCCCGAAGCCGATGACGACGTACAGGCGGAGGAGGATTACGAAGTGGATGACGGCCTGGTTGGTGAAGCCGACTTCACCGATCTCATGGAAGATGAACCCGAGTACGTCGACGTGGAGCCACAGGAAGAGCTCGATGACTTCGAGCCGGAGGAAGCAACTAACCTGTCAGTAGAGATTCGAGAAAGCGTACGTGAAGAGGCCAAAAAGAAGAGGATTTCGCTCGGATTCGATCTGCGCGAACTCGACAGCGACGAGGACGAGGACGGAGAGGACAATTATGACGACGGAGCAGATGTGATCGAGGAAGTAGGCGAAACAACCTTGGTAAAGGAGGACGAAGGAGACAACGAAGCGGAGGAAGCGGAAGATGAAGAAGGCGTACCGGCCAATGTGAATTGGTCGATGGCCATCGAGTCCGAGGACGAGGACGGGGATGGGGAAGAAGACGAAGATGCCACAGGGATAGATGAGGAAGAAGAGGAAGATGAAGAGGAAGAGGAAGAAATTAACATGGAGGCCGAGATCGCGAAGGCCGGAGGTCTTGAAGACAGCAATCCCATCGACGATACGGCCCTGGGCGACTACTCCGTGCTCGACATCACTTTCAAGCCGCCCAAGGGTCCGTACTGTCTCGGTTTTGCTTGCATTCACTGTTCCATGTGCTCTCTCTAACCACGTTTGTGGTTGCTGCAGGTGATGGAGAAGATGATGCCCCCTCAATCAAGCGTAATGCGAATGACGACCTGTTCGCGGATCTCCAGGAGGAACTGGGCGAGCAGGAGAGTGACGATGAACAACAAACTTCCGTGGTCCAGGCGTCTGAGAGGTTCAGCGACAATGAGGAGCTGCACGTCGCGCTGGAGGACAGCTTCGAGGAGGTGAGGAGCATCGACGAACTTGTCGATGGCCTGTCGGCAACCGAAGCTTCCTCAGCAGGCAATGGCACGACGACGACGACGGTGGTCGTGGACGACATCTTTTTCGGCCTCGAAGACGAAGAGAGGGATGCCAAGGAGTGGGACACCTTCTGCGCGTCGCCGTCGGTCGCCGGGCTGGGAGATGGCCGCAGGACGGACGCGACGCAACTCGGCCTCTCGCTGCTCTCTGTCGGAGAGATCATGGACGAGACGGTGATGGACGGCCTCCTCACGCCCGTCCCTCAGGGCGGCCTCGGGAAGAAGGACGCGCTCACGGCCGTCACGCCCTCGCTCCACCCGGCCACGATTCCCACCCGCCCCCGCAAGAAGCTGTCCTTCTCATCCGTGCAATAGGCGGCCCGCTCTCGCTTTCAAGAAGGGCTCGGTATACAGGGCATCACCCCTTGGAGGGGTGCGATGTCGACTTGTAACGTAACAGAAACAGTTCAATACCACCACAGGCTTGACGCTTCCGTCACCCCGTCTTCATTTTACATTGCCTCTCTTCTCCCCTCCATGTCCTCCAAGAGTGTGCGTGCAGCTGGTCCGTTGATGCTTGCTGCTGGTTGACCCTGGCTTCCTCTCTCTAGTCTCTGTCTCTCACTCTCTAGGAGGTGTTGTGTGTTGTGATGTGCTGCTGGGTCTCTCGGGTGCATATTCACTCCGTGGAGGGCGCGTCGCCGTCCATGGAGCTTTCTCGCCGACTGCCCAGGACGCGGCGCGCGGGAACATCGGCCGACGTCCTCCTCACCGGAGAGGCCGCCGACAGGCCTCCGTACGCGCCGGGGACGATTGGTGGGGTGAACAGCCTGGCGGGAGGTTCACTGCACGAACGAGGGGTGAGCACACTGACCCAGCTAGCCTACCGGGCAGTGTACTACAATCAAGGGTGCACCTACCCGGGACCTGGTGACTCGGGCCTGACAACAGCGAATGATCCTGCATGTACAAAATGGAGACACCCCTCTCTTTAGGATCACCTCTAGTGGTAGATCAACACTTCATCCACATGAGGGAGAGAGGATGATGACAAGTGGTACCAGACTGGGTGATTAAAGGTCCTGGAGTGTCCCCGTTTTTCGAAGAGAAAGAGGACGACCTCGCTGACTTGGCTGATGGAGCAGCAGAGTGAGAGGAGAGTGGAGGAGAGTGTGAGGGCAGAGTGGGACGTACCGAACGGGGCTCGCACCCCCGTTCTGTCGGACTCTGGGCCAGAGCGCAAGGCGTATTCCGAGGGTAGCCTCGGGAAGCTGGGGAAGGGAGGGTGATGGGGTTCATGCGATCCCGAGCCCGCCAGCATGTCCGGAGTCGCAGGCGACTTGGGGGCGCTGCCGACGCTTCCGCTGCTGTCGAGCATCTCCGACGCGGCTTGCGAGGGCCCCGATTGCAGAATGATGGCCATCGAGGCCGCCTTCAGTTCCAGGTGTTCCTGTTCATGGAGGTCGTAGAGAGGAAGAGACCCACCATATGTCAGTGATGCTGTGATTACGTGGTAGCACAAGAGGGAGTGACGACGCAGGACCAACCTCGGTGCCAAAGAGATCGTCGCAGTATTTGATGAGCGAGATGATCACTGACACGGGGAGCTCCATGCTCATGAAGTTCTCCTTCTCTTCACGAAGCAGTGTTGGACCCCACACGATGCCCAAGTTGTCGGGAGACATGAAGTTGGCCTTCTCGTGTGCTGCCTGTATGGACGTTGTGTTGACATGTTCGTCAGTCAGTCCATTGACACACACTCCCGCGCAGCAAACCCAAGGATGAGGAAGACGAACCACGTCCTTGAGCAATCGGGTCACGGTGCCAAAGAGAGCACGGTTGACGGGAGGCAGGGAGGAGATGGCCGCCGCGAGCTTCACCTTCATCAACTCGGGATCAGGCTCCTTCTGGCTGTCGCAAAAGAGATGGTAGCCCTTGTACGTGCACAGGGGCTCGGGCAGCTCTCTGTTTGCAAGAGAAGCTTGGTCAGCTGGTCATCGTCGTCATCAAGAGAGAGCCGGCCGACGGTCACCTGAAGTAAAGCTTGAGCATACTAGCAACCGAGTGAACGTGAGAGTCGTCGTAATCGGGGTCCTGGCCTATGAGGAATGAAGAAGCAGACCGATGAGGGACGGCACGAGCATGCGTCATCAAGCTATCAGCAAGCCGTACCGATGTTGTACTTGGCCTTGAAGTTGGCGACCTCTTCAGCCGAACCTGGGACTCGGAATATGCCCTCCGTAGCCAAGTGGTGGCCTGTTCCCACAGCCATACAGGCGTTAGTGGGAGAGCTCTGGGATGGCGGAGGAACAGAAGCGCCACGTCGCATGTTGTACGCTTGGGAGAGGGGGGTAGCGAGAGGAGAGACCGTACCGTTACCCTTCCGAAGGAACTCGCAGGCATGGAGTACGGGCAGGGGGAGCTGGAACTGGGTGTAGGTGATGTACATCACATGGGGCAGGGGTACGCCAAACACAGGGACTAGAGGACAGAGGTAAAAGGGAGTGAGCTCTCCACCTTCTCAAAGAGAGATTGAACGGGAATGTTGAAGTACTGTTTCGTGTGGCTTTGATGACACCCTTGGCAAGGAGCTCTTGTTCGCCAGGCCTAGACATCAGCGCCTTCTCCAAGGCGCTCATCGGCTTACCTGGACCAGCTGTGCGTCGTCAGACGGTCTCTCTCACACACAGACATGGATCGATGCCTCATATCGAAGAGGGGGGAGGCGGACCGTTGTTGCTTGCGGAAGTTGCTGGTAGGTTGCTTGTGCGCTTAACGAAGAAACCGGCCCTCTTCTTCTTCTCCTGCTGCTCCTTCTTCTTTTCCTTGTCGGCCTTCTTCAGCGCCTTGGCGGCTGCCTTCTGATCGGCCTTCTCCTTCTTCTTGGCCTCCTTGTCGCTCATCTTTGGGGTTGACGGTTCCAATCACTGGAGAGACAACACAGTTGGCAGATTACGGTGTTCTCTCCCCTTCTCCTCTCTTTCCCTCTCTCTTGATCACTCGAGTCCCTTGAGGAGGGGGGTATGTTGTGGTCTTCTCTGCGGTCTTTTCCTCTTCCCAATGTCTACAAGAAAGCCTATCTAAGGTTAAGATGCAACGTTCCAGGCCTTGCCCAGCAACGCTTCGGTTGATCGCACTTAAAAAAAAGTGCGCAACAAAAAAGAAAACAATCGGTTGGTGAGGAGGCGCCAGGGGAGGAATACCTCACAGGACTCGAGTTTGGAGGGCCAGCTGACTGGCCTGGATAGTGACACACGATACACAGAGAGAAAGAGAAAGAAGAAGAGGGAAAGGAAGAAAGGCGGGTGGGGAGAGGAATAGTTTACATACATCGAGGTGGAATGCATTGGCCTCTTGCACGTGAGGCGATAATGAACAGTTGCGAATAGTATACATGAACATGTGTGAGATAGGCGTGAGTGAGTGAGTGGGGTGAGGGTGGAGAGAAAGACAAAGGAGAGTAAAATAGAAGAAAAATGGAACCGGCAGAAGCAGAGGGTAGGACTGAGAGCAAGCCATCGGCTTGTTTGGCGCCACTCTGTTCCACCAGCAAAGCGTATCTGGAGGAGAAAAGTCGGGTCAATACCACCATCCGTGCTAGTTGAGGCAGATTGTGCTCGTACCTCAATGACGCAGTCTTTGACCAACTATTTGGAGTCGTCCCCAGCCTCGTCAAAGTCGCGCTTCTCTGAGTCCCCGCCGGCCTGCTTGAAGCTCTTGTAGTTCTCCCGCTTCATGCTGGCAAAGCGTCGCTTTGGTGCTCCGCCGTTCGCAGCAGGAGGGTCGGCGGGCCGTGCTGCGGCGACCATGTCCTTGAGCTCGATGGCACCGAAGGCAGCAGAATGGGCCTTGAAATCCTCTCGCTTCATGCTGTGGTACTTCCTGCCCATTTCGTCGTCGAGCTCCTCCTTGCCCGCGAGGTCGAGGGTCGAGGACTTCTTGTCGAGAGGTTTAAGCGAGCCGAACTTCTTCTTCTTGGTCTTGGCGGCAGCAGAGGCCGCGGCACCCGCGATCATGCTGCCACTTCCGGGACCGGCTATCGAGCTTGGCTCCACCAGCGGTCTCTCTCCACTGGTCTCGAGATCGCCCTTCTTCATTGAAGGGTACTTCTTGCTCGCCGTCGCCGGCCGATCTACCTTCTTCAGCTCCGAAAGTATGTCCACCACGTCTCCAAACTCTCCGCCGGGAGCGGAAGCGGGCGCAGAGTTGGGTGCCTTGCTCAGGTCCTTGCTATGAACCGAGGGATACCTCTGTCGTGCCGTGGTGTAGTTGGTCTTTCGTCGATTCTTCTCCAGAACGATCGCTAGCGGTGTCGGCGCAGCGTCTTCATGGATAACCACGTCGCTCTCCTCCTTGTCTAGAAGAGCCTCGTCCACCGAAGCGGATAGGTCAGAGCCCGAAGATCCGAGCGACGAAGGCCCTGGCGAGGTGTAGCAAGAAGCACGCGCACTGCGATAGTCTTCTCTTTTGAGGCTGGCGAACTTCCTCGTCTTGGGCCCTCCGGCTGCTGGGGCGTCGCCGACAGACTTGACGGGAGCTGGCGTTGGGGGAGAGGCTGTAAAAGCGCCCATCAACTGGTGAGCCAAGCGCCGTGCCGCTGTGCTGAAATGAGCGGATGTGTACCTTCATCTCTATCGTCCTTGGGAGAAGATGTCAGCGAGTTAGACTTCGAAGGCGACGATGACCCACTCGCGCCACGGTAGATTTCTCTCTGGATCCAGATTAAACGCCCACGCAACGCGATGAGCAACCGAGTCTGAGCGCTCAGACAGAAAAGCCACATGCACATACCTTTATGCTGGCAAATCGCCTTTTGCCGGGCTGAGTCTGGGTCTGGCTGCCAGACCCACTGTCCAGAAATCTAGTCGAACAAAGGAACATGGTGAGCTGTCAGCGTCATGAGCTGAATATGAACGATGACAACGCACCCTTCGCCCTCTTCGAAAGAGCCGACGCTGCTCGTTCTTGATAGAGTGTCAGGAGTGCTCGTCCCTTCGGTTAGGTCCAAGGCCAGGCTGCCTTCACTGCCGCCGAGGGAGACATTGTACTCGCCATCGACTGAGGTCATCTCATCGGAGGCAGCCGAGTACTTCCTGACCATGCTGTCTTTGAATTGTTTAGCCCTTTCATTGCCAGCATCCTTCTCATGTTGCTTCTCCTCCTGCTCGAGCAGCGTGCTAAGTCTGAACAAAGCGGCGTTAGTCAAATCCCGAGGCGAAGCTGTGAGGAGTACGTCAGTACCGCTGCTCAGCTTGCTTGGCCAACTGGAACCGCTCCTGTGCCGTGAGGGATCGAAAGGAAGCCTTGCCCAAGTCCGTATCAGCCTCATCTGGCAGCTCCATTGGATTATTCCCTCCTAACGAGCCCTTCCTGCGCAGAGATGGGAGAGCTTAGTAACAGTAGAGTGATGTCTGAAACTAATAGAGCTCTTTTAGTCACAAATGCGTGAGTATGCGCACCTGTACTCAGCTCGCTTGGCGCCACTCGCAGAAGTGTAGGTACCCCTGACTCTGAAGCCAGTGTACTGCTCTGCAATCAGGGCCTTCGCCGCTGCCGCCCGCTGGGAAGCGATCTTGGTGGCGTGCTCTGTGACAGGTAACCAACAGTTAGATCAGAGAGACAACTGTACAAGCCGCTTAAACTCAGTACCGTCGTAGAGGTCGCTCTTCTCTTTGAGTGACTTGATGCATTCCTTCAGGTCTTTCATCCATTCCAGCTTTTCTTCTTCAGACGAGGCACAGAGCCAGAGGTTTGATGAGCTCGTGTTGACCTGGACGAGAGACGAGAACAATGAAGGTCAATGAACCAAGAAGGAGAACGAACGGGAAAGACGAAATAAAGTAGTACCTGGAAACCATATTTCTTGTCTCCCTCGTCGCCCGAGTTGACCAACTCAACGCCTTCCAGAGGCAGCTGTCCGAGGTACTCGAAGGCGGGAGTGGAGCCCTTCTTAAAGGTCTTCTTCTTCATGGTGTTGGACATGTTGCACTTGACCAGAAGATCCGTGAAGAGGAAGAACCACCGCGGCTTGCCCTTGCTTTTGGTGTTGATTTCGATCAGGCATCCCTCTCTGATGAACCGCCGTTGGGGATCCACCAGATTCTGGTGATCCAGACACACAAGACAGAGTTACATAGACAGCAAGGAAGACAGAACACTTGGAACGAAGGGTCAACGCACCACAAGCTTCTTGCCATACAGGCTCCCCTGGATGCTCAGCATCTTTTGAATGTTCTCAGCCTCCTTCTGCTTGTCGTTCACGAAAATGGCTGTCGTTGTGATCTGCTGTAACGCTTGCTCCAGATTGTCATAGTCGCTGTGCTCCTTCCATGTGTGCTTCAACAGATCTCTGACGAGAAGCTGAAGCGTGCAACTCGTAATGTGAGCGTTCGTTCAAAGCACGGGAAGGGACCAGTTCAGGGTGGCACTAACCTGGTATCGCGGGATACGCTGCACGGGTGTGATGAGGTAGGAGGAGAGGTCAGCCTGAACGACGCTCATCTTCGAATAGGTCTCGTTACAAAAGTTCAAGAACTCGGGCGACTTCTTGCATTCCTGGAGGAAGCAAGCGGGTTGAGCAGGCAAGCGGATGCAACGATAACGCTTGTGCAGCAAGATACGGTTGAATCCTCACACGTACCTGGATCATGGAGAGCGCGTCGTTGAAGTTGCGCACGTAGTCGGTGTACACGCGCATGAAGGCGGCCATCCTGAGGAACACATCGCCGATCATTTGGTACGGGTACCAGGAGCTCGTCTTCTTCCTCAGATCTTCGAGCAGGGCGTCGTTGTAGCCCAAGATGATTTGGATGTGGGAGAAAATCGTTTTGATCTCGTCGTTGGAGATTATGGGCTTGCCGCGCGCCACCGCTTCCTTGAGCGGCCGCACGAAATGCTGCGTTGGGAGAGGGTAGAGATCAAATTGCTGTTCCCTAAGACGTGACGCTTTGAGGCGGCGAGATGGGCGAGTACCTCGACGACCTCACGCAGCGTCTTCACGTAGTTCTCTTCTGTGGAGAGGATCTCTTGCGCCACCTGCGTCCGGTACAGGTTCATCTTGCCTGCAAATCGGGGAAGGTCAATTGGGAAAATGCAAGGCTGCAGGCTCCTTCCCCCTCTCATTCTCCCTGGCCTGGCCGAATGGAACGTACGCATCGCTCGAAATTTCCGCTTTTGATGCCAGGCCCTCCATCTCGCCTGGATCTTGGTGGCCGCCTTGTTGGACTCCTTGAGCCTCCACACGCGCGCCTTCTCCTCCCTCTGCAGCCTCTCCTGGTGCAGCCGCTCATCCTCGCGCCGGATGCGCGCCTCCTCGAGTTCCTTCTCGCACTTCTGCTCGAGCGCAAGCCGGCTCTCCTCCCTCGCCTCCTCGTCCTCCTTTTGCTTCTTGGTCTCTCGCTCCTGCTTCTCCGCCTCCTTGCGTGATCTCTCCTGATCCTGCTGCTGTTTGAGTTCCTCCCGCTCCCGTTCCATCCGCTCCAATTCCTTCCGCACCTCCTCATCCATTCGGGCCTTCTCATCTTCCTCCTCCTTCCGCACCTGCTCCCTCGCCATCTGCTCCCGTTCCTTCTCATCCAATTTGTCGATCGCCGACTCCTTGTTGTTGGGGGCTGGCGTAGCCGGCTTGACGAAGGCGCTTCCCGTGACCGGCCTCGACCGCGGCACCATCACCATTTCCGAGAGCGTGACATGCCTCGGTTGGATGCTTCGCGGTCTCGCCGCGGCGGCTAATTGAGCAGCCTGGCGTTGATTGCGTTCCTCCCAGAGGGCTATCTTCTCGGAGAGCGAGTTACGCGGGCGCGTCTGAGACATTCGTTGACGATCAGATGAGAAAGCTCAAAAGGTCTTCTACTCGCGCCTCGTCCCGTTTCTCGTCCCCTCTAGATCTAGAGCGTAAATGCCCCCCTTCTCCAGGCTATCGATGTGCCGATTGACGTCTTCTCGTGACGGCCTCAATGTGAGTTCGCTTTGGTCTTTGCGTGGCAACTAAATGCCCCAATTTTCTCTCTTCTTTTCCCTGTCATTACCAGACCGACAGCAAAAAGAAATGCGAGAAAAAAATATGGCCAGATGATGGAGGAGCGAGATAGGGGCAAGTCGCAGCTGCAGACCCTGGCGGTTCGCTCGATCGTGGGCAAAGTGCTTACCCTCGACGAAGCTTACCATGCCGAACGGATTGCCAAGGCCCAGTCCTGTGCGACAGCTGACTCGGCCTCGGCCGTGTCTAATAATCATCTGCAATGGCGCCAAGCGCTGCTCCAAGAGCGTGCAGCCAAATTGATCCATCTGGTACTGTACTGGTGCGCTGTGTGACCACGGTGGCCTTTTCTTATATGGGTACGATTTAGGGACCTGGGGACCGAAGGGACGACTACTTCTTGTGGCGAAAGATGTTGCTCGACCAACGTTTCCCCACCAAGACACGAAGCGTTCGACCTCTCTCTCTCTCTCTTTGTGTTGTGTGTGCGTGTGTGGAGCTTGTCACCAACACACGCTTCGTGACACGAACATGGAAACAACAACAACAGGCTAGCATGGGGTCGCTGACGCCGAGGCTCACCATCGACGCGGTACTGAGCGCAAGCACGTCTGCACTGCCCTTGCGCACACGCCCCACCAGTGGGTCCACCGGGCGGTCACATGGCTCCTTCATCGGCGCGCCCTCACAACTCAGGTATTGCATCCGCTCTGGTCACCTCTGATGAAAGCTCAGTCATGTTGACATGTTCCCACACATGACTACAGCAGAGCACCGGGCCACGCGAGGAGCAACAGCACCAGCATGGTAGGCGATGTGGTTGCCTCTGGGCTCCAGCCTGTCCCTTCCCCGCGAGTGCGGGCTCACACGCCGCTTAGATCCAAACCAAGGCGCCCTCCCAGGGGAGAGGACGAGGAAGCCGAAGCCGAGCAGAGTCGCCCGTCGCTCGCGTCATCTTCTCTGACGAACGAACTTGCAGAGGCCAAGCGGAGCGTGGGGATGGCTTACGAGTTCTCTGGCATGCACTACATCTTCGACCATCACAAGAAGGGCGTGCGCACCATCAAGTACGGGAATCCTCTCACTCGCCGAGAGTACAACGCTAAGTCTCCACTTACAGGTTTGCGCACGAGGACAAGGATCTCTTGGCCATTGCTTCCTTGGACGGGACCATCTCCATTTGCTCCACGTTCGACAATCCAGCGGTGCTGAGCACCTTGAAGGGCCACACTCGAGGCGTGACAGGTACCGTGCTCGTTCGTTCTTTAGCCAGAACTCCAATCCTGTGTCGCTCACACGACCATCAGACATCGACTGGGCGTTGAGCAATGACTACATTCTGTCCGCTTCGTTGGACGGTTCGGTCCGGGTATGGGACGTGAAGACAGGCAAAAGCATACGAGGCATCTCCAACGCTTCTCCATGCTACGCCTGCCGGTTCCTGCCGCTCAACACCAACATCTTCATCGTACGTTGTGCCGCGTCTTTCTTCGCTCTCTTTGACGCGTCAGGGCACTCACCCCCCGCCAGTACGGAACGGCCAGGGGCATCGTCAATGCCATCAACCTAAGCACCGGCAAGTGTTTGGATCAAGCAAACGTGGGTGCTGGCGTGCTCTGTCTTGAGTTTGAGCCTACGGGGAGAACGCTTTTCGTGGGAGACGAGAAGGTACGCACCTCGATACATCCGGCTCCTTCCGCTCCTGAGACTCACACACAAGCATTGTCCAGGGTTTTGTGCACATGGTCGAGTACAACTGCGTGACCGGCAAGTTCTTGGTCCGTAGCAAGTCCAAGATAGTGACCAGCGACAAGGGCGTCGCGTCGTTGGGGTACAAGAGCTGGTTTAACAACCAGCAGGGAGTCAGGACGCCGCAGCTGATTGCCACGTGCCTAGATAGCACGATCAAGCTGTGCGGGTACGACTCCTTTTGTCATGCTCCCCGCGCCACGAACTCCCAGAGGCCTCTCCGTACTGACGCCAAGTGGTGCAGTGTGGCGGAGGGCATAGGTGTGCGACTTCAGCGTGAGTTCCCGATTGTAAATAAGACGGCCAGGGTCCGCTGCAGGTCTGCTCATCCCCTATATCAACGCGCTCGCATCCTGAATAACCCTCTCTCCTCACTCCTCTCTCTCTGCAGCTTCTGTCCATTGATCTCGACGCAGTCCGGTGCGTGCGTTGTGTCGGGCAGCGAGGACATGACCATCTACATCTACAATGTAAAGAAGAGAGGTGACAAGGTACCGTGTTCCATGCTCGACAGCCCGCACATGTTGATGACACTCACCGCGTGGGCCGTATACATGCAGTCGCTTGTGAATAAGCTGCAAGGGCACTCGGCGGCAGTGCTCGACGTCAGTTGGAACTACGACGAGAGCCTGCTTGCGTCAGGAGATGCTGCTGGGGTGCGTTCCGTCGTCATCATCAATAATCCCTCGCTCCTCCACACACGCCACAAGCCTGACGGTCGCGTTGTGACACGCTCCCCGCCCTGCCCCAATGCAGGTTGTCATCGTGTGGAAGCGTGTACAGATGGAGAGCAAAGCGCTGGCTCGCCAAGTCCTCCCCTGAGGGCGCTGTGGGGTTGTATTAAAAAAGAAAAGAAAAGAAAAAATGAAGGAAAAACAAAGATCGAAGGATAGAACGATGCAAGCGAGCAGCGGTGCGGTTAGCGTGCGCCCCGCAACGGAGGGCGACGCAACGTTTTTGTCATGGGTCCTGCTCGAGGCATCTCGCTCCTCGCTGCCACGAGGTTTTTACGATGTCCTCTTTGATGGCTGCGGCGATGAGGCGGAGCTGCTTGCCATCCTCAAGGAGCTCGTCCTCACCTCCGAGCCCTCCTTCACCCGCTGGGACTGCTTCTTCATCGCAGAGATCGACGGCATCCATGCAGGAGGTCCGCCCACCATTCTTGCCCCCCAGCAATCATTCCACTGACCGAGATCTCTCCAGCCGCTTGCGGCTTTGCTGCCGAGGAGAAGACGGGAGAGGGCCTCTGGCGCGCAGTCATGACGGCGCTCAAGAAGAGGGAGTGGAGCGCGGATCAGCTGGCCAAGGTGGAGCGCGTGTGGAGCGAGCTGCTTGTGTTGTGGCCCACCCTCGACGGTGCCACCCTCTCTTGCTGCTTGCTGCTCTCATCTATCGAGCGCTCATGATCGCGTCCACCTCACACCACATGACACAGGTGAGAACGAGCACTGGATCATCGAATACGTCGCGGTGGCGCCAACCTTCAGGAAGCGAGGAGTGTGCCATCGGCTTATGCTGACCGTGCTGGACCAGGGCCGAGCGAGAGGCTTCAAGCGAGCTCAGATCACGCCCTATGCAGACAACGAGGCGTCGGTCAAGGCCTACGAGAAGGTGGGCTTCCAAGGTAGTCCTCTCTCTCTCTCTCTTTACGTCTCTACCTGCATCAGCCTGAGCGCGTGTACAGCATGTCGTGCTCACGCTGGTCGGCGCTCTCCGTGCACACAGAGTACTGCACGATCACCTCCCCCATATTCGAACAGCACATCCCCGGCACGCTCGGTGCCCTTCACATGCGCATGGAACTGTGAGCCTCACTCACACTTTCGCGAGCATCCTCCAAGAGAGCACCACTGCCATACCACACATCATCGCACCTACCGCTCCCCACCACGTAGTGCGTTCTTGGCGTGTACGTGCGCGTTCGATTTTACGTTTTTTGCCGGCGCAGGCAAAAACGTAGCGCGAGATGACCGGGTCTGCCGGCGAGTTTGATTCTTTCTCGACTCTCTACGCGAAGCAGAAGGCAAGGCTGCAGCTCAGCTGAGGTACTACAACAGGAGACGGTGTCGTGCGGTGTAGGAGGAGCTCCGGTCGACTATACAGCGCTTCTCGGCGGTAGTGATGGATGACAACAGCCTGTGGCTGCACTGCAACTCGTGCTACAACGTGGCCAACAGCGAGTCGTGGCCTGCATGGCTCGACGTGGTCTTCACCAACTGCGGGCACGTTTTTTGCCACACCTGCTTTGCCGCGTCCTCCTCTTCCTCCTCCTATTCGAACGAGTCTCTCTGCCCTTCGTGCGGCAAGTCATGCCAGTCTACCACCTTTCGCGTACGTTACTCTCTACACGGCTCTACACGGTTTTTGAAAGGCGTTCGCTCACCGGCTTGATGACGATGATGATGCAGAAGGACAACCCGCCTATTCGGCTACAGCCATGTACGTTAAAGCACGCCTGCGTTTCGATTGCGTACCATCCGACGACAATGTGCTTACACTCCGTCTCACTCTTAGGGCTCGAGGACTCGCTCTTGGCTCTCGAAAGGTTTCCGCCCCAGACCCTGCTGAGCTCATACGCGCTACAACCAACTTTTTTCGTCCGTCTTGATGTTTGTAGGACGATCAAGGTGATGCGCTTCCAACGGGGACAAGAAGCGTCTCTGGTGCGAGGTCTGGCCGCGCAGATACACCGCCAAAAGCACAACCCTGCCGCGCAGCACTGGCAACATCACTCCGCAAGCACCGGTGATAAGTACGTCACTGTTTCCTTTGAGAGCGGTCGCAGGATGCACTTGCTAAGGACAGCGTACATCTTCTAGCTTCGCTTCGAATGCCGCCGACCCGTGGGATTTGCCAATGTCCGGCCAAGCGAGGCAGCATACATCACCACAAGCCTACATGCAGGAGGAGTATGGTTCGCGTCAGTCCTTCGGCCTCGGTTCGCCGCCTGCGCTGCTTACGTATCGTACACCTTCTCCCGTTCACCCCAGCTTGCCCACATCGTTCTCAACTCGTACTCGAAGTGGCGCGGTCAAGTCAGAACACTCCCAGATTGACCGCGCAACGCCGGAAGCGCTTCATTTAGGCCACCAGCCGTTGGTCAGCCACTCGCTCCTCCACTCTCCGCGCCTCATCGGCAATCAGGATGGAATGCTAGTCAATTCTGCACCAGGTAAACCACACAGCCCTGCTCTACGTATGGCGCCAAAGTGTGACGATACTAACTTGGTGGGACACAACAAGGCCCTCGCATTTCCTTGGCGAGCCGGAAGCCAGAGTCGCCCTCTCCTACGGCAGCAGTAACTCCCTCGGCTGTTCAGGATCCACTGGCCCAATTTCGCTATCGTCCGAGCGCTGCTCTCTCCACGCGGCAGCAAGCCTTGCCGTCGGGATCAGCGTTCAGTGGAGGTCGTAGGATGCCTCCGCCAGCTGCAGCACCTGACTCGATTCTCGAACGCGAGCCGCCGCCGTTTCTGCAGAGGCAGCAGACGAACAAGTCCTCCAGAAGTCTACAGGACCGCCTCGCTACCTTTCGTCAGCAACAAAGCCGAAACGAAGGGCAGACCCCTGGTCCAGCTGTGCAGAGCCACATCGTAGGCACGTGCACCTTCTGACAGTGAGCGCTGGAAGATTGCTTGCGCTCACACTTGTGTGCAGATTCCGCCCCGATGAAGAGAAGGGCGCCACAACGCCGAGGCCTCAGCCTGGCCGATACAGGGCTCACCACGGCGCCGAAGAGGGCGAAGCTGACCAACTCGCAGCACGCAAGTCCCGAACAGCAGCAGCCAGGCGGAACGCAGACGTCGCCAGATCACAGCACCGCCGACGAGGACCACTACGAAACCTTCCAGATACACCCGAGCAAGCCTTCATCGACTGCTGTCAACGCCGGCCGCAGCGAGGTGCAAAAGGAAGAGTAGCTGATGGAATACACCACACACGTGGTTGTTGTTGTTGGGAGTCTGCATAGAGACGTACACCCGCCTCGTGACTCGTGGGAAGAGGAGAAAACGCAACGCCGAACCTGCCGTGTCGAACTTGATGTGCGCGGCGACCCTCAGAGAGGAGAAGCCGCGTTGTGATCCGGCGAGGGCGAGCGCGAGCGCGAGTGTCTGTCCTTCTTGGTTTCCTCGATGAGCTTGCGCAGCCTGATGTTGTCCTCGCGGTACCTCAGATTCTCCTCGCGTAGCATCTTGTTCTCCTCGCGGATCACCTTGTTGTCGCTTCGCAGGTGTCTGTTGACCTTGTCGAGCTCGTCGACGTCCACGTACTCGTCCTTGTCATCGTCTTCATCACCGTCCTCACCATCCTCTCTCTTTCGCTTGCCGCCAGCAGCCAACTCGCTGTCCTTGTCCGTGAGGACGACGTGAAGGTAGGGGCACTGTTTTCCCCGTGTGCAGCTGCACGCCAGACCAAACACACGCGAGTAAGCGGGCATGTCGCGGCAAAGACGACCCGAACGATCGAAAGATCAGGCGCCAGAGACGTGAGGGTGTGAGGCCGTACTTCTTACGGAAGAGGTGGTCCCTGCACACTTCGGGTCCAGTGCGCGCCGGCTGAGGAAGGGATGAGATGGTGTGTGAATATTTTTGAGCGTTAGAAGAAGTGCGTCAGCTGCGCCGATGTACGACGTGGCAGAGGTGGAAGAAGAGAAGTCAATTTGGCCAGAGAGCGAGAGAGAGATTGGATTGATTGGAGAGAGCTGAGCTGCGCAGCAAATTAGGAGATGAAGTAGGGCAGATGCTGAAGTGCAGCGGTGAGCAGAGGAGCGGTGAGCAGCGGCGGCGGCGGGAGCAGTGGCCGTGATGAAGATGAGGGTGGTTGGAGGCTGGAGGAGGTAGTAACCTTGTTGGATTGGGATGGCAGGGGCTGGGGGGTGGGCACGATGGGTGGTGGGAAGAGAAAGGGAGGCGGCGCTGGCATGAGGCCGATGTGCATGTACGGGCATCGAGAGCCCCGCGTGCAAAGTCCTCGCATGAAGTCGCGACACACGTCTCTCGGGGCCTCCTCGACCATCCGGTGCGAGTAGGGGCAGAGATCACCGCGCGCGCAGTAGCCACGCGAGAAATCGCGGCAGGGCTCGCGAGGCGGCTTGGGGTGATGGTCCTCCTCCATGGCGTGAATGTAGACGCAGCGCGATCCGCGCGAGCAGCGACCCGTCATCCTGTAATCTCTGCAAATCTCGTTCAACCGCTTGCCGCTGTCGCCCATGTGATGCATCATTGGCGGCATGCTGCGATGCGAAGGGAGCGGGGGCGGGGGCCCGCGGTGGTGATGATACGAGTCCCCGCCGCGGGAGACCGGCGATGGCGATCGCCGTCGGTAGTCGCGCTCGTCGCGGTCATCGCGGCGGTAGTCCCTCTCATCGTATTCACGATCGCGGTACGACATGTCCTCTCTGCGCCACCCCACACTCTCGGCTGATGCAAATCAACACCAAAACGCTGGCAAACAATTTGGTCAAGGAAAAGGTTATGAAAAGAATAAGAGATGTATTTTTGGAATTCCAGATGATTTCTCAGCGCAATAAGAAATAAAAACATGCTGGGAACATCGTACTGCACAAGGACACTTGCACCTTATCTGTACCACAGCACTGCCTGTGTGCGTGTAGGTCCCGCACTCGGAGGATCATGCTCACCCTTCATACCTGTCCGACGGGCTGCCATGGCACGGCGAGGAAAGTTACAACTCAGCTGTGAAAATGGAGAGAGCGTTTTCTTCTGTTTGGCCGAAAGGCCTCGGAGAGCCGCTTTGGTCACCCTTTGAGGGCCACCGGAAGACCTCGGAGCGGCGCTTGTGATGGTGTTGAGTCCTGTCAGTCGAGTCCTGCAGAACTGGAGGCCCGAAGCCGCCGCTTCAGCAAGTTTTCGGCTTGAGCCGACAAGGTCGCCCCCTCCGGCACGCCACCTAACTGGCTCCTTGCGGGCCCGCAACTACTGACCCATCCGACGCCGCTGTTGCTGCAACACGCAACCCTCTAACACTGAAGCCTCTTTCTCTCACTCTAGCGCTCACTCCAGTAGTTGTCTTCTTGCATTTAGCACACACTGCTCGACATGTCGGTCGTCGCTCCCTCTTTGAGCACAGCCAAGCCCAACAGCAAACAGCAGCGGCGAAAAGAGAGAGCCCTTCAAGCAGCAGTACGCTCTACTTGCTCCTTGCATCTCCCCCCCCCCCTGCGAGCTGACCCTGTTCCTCGCGTGCACTCAGCTGGCCCAGAAGCCACCATCGGTGAAGTGGATGAGCCGGTGGTGCAGTCCCCTGACAAAGGCGTTCGACCCGGTTTTCTATGGCATCGAGAACGTGCCTTCGGACACTACCAAGCTCATGTTCGTGGGGAACCACACCATGATGGTGCACTCCCCCTGCTTCCCCATTCACGTGCGGTGATGGTTGACCGTGGGCCTCTCTCTCTCTTCATGCTCTTGACACGCTCTAGGCTCTGGACTTGCCAGTGCTGCTTCTGGGGCTGCTCCAGGAGCGAGGGCTGTTCGTGCGCACGATGGGCGATCACTTCCACTTCCACATTCCCTGTTGGAAGGGCGTGCTCAAGAAGATGGGAGTCGTCGACGGCACGCGCGAGACCTGCCGGGCGCTTCTCGAGAACAAGTACGTGTGCCACTCATCTCTCTTTGACTACAGACACATGATCACGTTGTCTTAGTGGCTGCTAACTGAGCCTTGGTGTCGCAGCCATCCGGTGTTGATCTATCCCGGAGGTGCTCGTGAAGCCTTCAAGAAGAAGAGCGACCCCAAGTACGCTCTTTTCTGGGCTGGTACCGTCATCCACCTCCTTCCCGCCTTGTGTTCAAGAGCGAAAGCTGAAGCCTCATGTTCTGCTCGACCGTGTGCGCCCGCCAGATCACAAGGGGTTTGCGCGGATGGCCATACAGCAGGAATGCATCATCGTGCCGGTCACCGTGCTTGGCATGGAGGACATGATCGGCGTACTGTGCGATATACCAGCCGTACCTGATCTCCTTCTCCAGTGCTCCATCTCTCACTCTTCTTGTGTGGCTCATCATTGCCTTCTTCTTGGTTGTGCGTGCGTACCCAGTCCAAGAAGCGCAACCTCACGGTCCCTGCGATGAAGCCGCCCGGCCCACTCAAGTACCAGCGCCTGTACTACCACTTTGGCCCTCCCATCACCACGGCGCGCTTCGAACGCAACGACTGCGAAGCCCACTCCACCCAGCTGCGCGACGAGTGCCAAAAGACCATCCTGGAGGGCCTGCGATTCCTCCAGGCGGTGCAGCGTACCGACCCCAACCGCTTCGGCTACGTTCGGTACGGACCCGTAGTAGCCACTCACCACGTCGTCACATGCGTCCTCATCTCATCACTCACGCCACCGCCAACAACGTGCTATTGAGCAGAATGCTTCGAGCACTACTGTCACAGTTTAGGGAACCACCACGCAAGGCGATCACTGGAAGCAAGGACGGCGAGGTCGTGGTGGGCGAACCGCCGGAAGCGGACAAGCGCAGCCCCTATTACGACAAAGAAGAGGCAGAGGCGGGCGACGACCTCACCGGGCCGCTGGAGGAGGACGCCGTCGAGCGGGTTCTCCCCGCCATCACCGTGTCCGCCGGTTCTCCTTGCTGAGAGAACATACGAACAAGAGACCAAGGGACTTGGGAGATGGATGGTTGGAAATGTTGATTGGTTGAGAATATCTCAACTTACGTGAGCTTTCGCCCAAAGTTCAAAATTGCGCCAATCACGCTCTCGCGCTACGAACACCGGTTGCGCCAGGGTGTTGAGGAGGAGTGGAACTTGGCGTGGCGAGGTCGGGGACGTAGCTTGGCGATACCCGCGATGGCTCTCTTGCCGTCTCTAACGAGCTTGTCCTTGCGTGTGCGGCCCGATCGTGGCCTCATCGTGACGAGCGAACCTTGTAGTGGAAGACGCCTGTGAAGAACTCGGGAGCCGGGAGTCGCGAGAGAGGTATGCAGGGGAGGAACGAGGACTCTGCCGTGGAAGAGCTCGACGAAGAGCAAATGTTCTCGTCTACTAGGCTGTCGTAGATTGTGGATGCCAAGCTCTGCGAGGAAGAGGAGTGGCGCGGGATCTTTGGGCTGAACTTCATGATGAAGGTCTCCTGGAAGAAGCCTGAGTCCACGCTGACGTTCATGGTGATGTGTGTAGTCTGAGTGAAGAAAGAGAGAGGCAGCAGTGGCTGGTGCAGGCAAAACGGATAAGGGGTGGTGCGTTGTGGTGATGAGGCAGAGACGAGGGTATGGTGTGCATGTGCTTGGCTGCAGTTTTGTGACCTGATGGCAGGCTCGGAGTGCGCGAATTTTCCGGCCTTGCTCCACGAACCTGCGCTGCCTTTCACGCCTGGAACCAGGGGCATCCACCCTTCCACACAATAACCCACCATCTCACACGTCAAGTCCCTTCCGCGAGTGATCGCTCGCCGCTGCCTCGGCCCGAGTTTGGTCTCATCCGCCGCCCGTTGCCGTCCGAGGCCGAGCTCGTACGGCCGCGTGAGTGTACAGCGCGCCTGCAAGTGAGTCTTTGCGTGGGCGGCAGGATGTGTTCCGGCCACGCCTGTGGTAGATGTTGCGCAGTTCTCCTCCAAACGCTTGGATGTGTATTGCTCGGTTTGGCGGAGGCAGTGATGGTGGGCGTACATACAGAGGTGGTATGCAGGGAACAGAAGGGGAAGAGGATAGAGCACAGGGCGCGCTCTGGAAGCGGTGGGGAGAGAAGGGTATAGAGAGAAGGATGCGCAGATGAGTTTCCCTGTTCTCAGAGGTTTGTGGTACGTATGGGCGCTCAGTAGAACTCTCTGTTGTCGCCCTCGCCCACTTCCTCGTGCTTGAAGAGGCCGTCACCCTCAGCCACCACCCAGTGAGGCAGCAGCCACTCGCCCGAGTAGTAGGTTCCAGCTTCAAAAATCCTGTTCCAGTCCAACTGCGAGATATCCCACTGTAGGTCACGCACACATGATGGTGAGAGGTTGCTCCCTTGGCTTGTTGTGCGCGCACAAACGCTCGGAGACGAGGATGGGACCGTACGAAAGTATCGATCCACCACTGTCGGTTGTACATGATGGGGTTGTTGGTCCAGCCGCACTGGCCGGAATCAAAGCACCAATAGCTGTAGTCGCAACCACACTTCCACTGTCTGCGTTGCGTCAATAGGCACGATCACGCCACCAAGGTTAGGGCACACGAAAGTAACCAGCGAGCGAGCGCCTCTATCGACGCGAGTGGGCTCTCTCACCTGTGCGGGTAGTTGTGCAAGAGGAACTCATCGGTCTTGTAGTGATAGCCGTTGCAGAACAGATGCGGCTCCCAACCCGCTTGAGTGATCCACTGAGGAGGAGGAAACGCAACACAGCGACAAAGTAACAAGTCAAAACCGACGACGATGGCTTGAAGAACTTGAAATAGGAGAGATCATAAACGGCACGCACCATGTTCACGCCAGCTTCGTCGTCCCACGCCGGAGGGTCGGTCTTGGTCGGGTGAATGTTGGGGTTACCGTGGTTCAACCTCGAACGGAACTTAACCACATCGGCGCGAGAGCCGTTGTTCTTCTCGAAGAGCATGCGCTTGGCCAACTCGAGCTGTGGAGAAGCGCAAGTAAGGTCATGGACGGAGCAGGTGCGGTGGTGAAGAAGCGATGTCGGTTATACCTGCTCGTACACAGTCTCGCGCGGCTCAACAAGCTTCCAGTCCTTCTCCAGGAAGAGTACGAAACGGCTCTTCACAGCCGTCATCAGGTTGCCTGAGGAGTAGCACTACGTGAGAACATCGACAATGTACACAAGGATAATGTGGAAATGTGTACCCAGAGCCTTGCCCAAGCCAACGTTCGTCTCCTGGTTCATAACGGTGAAGCCATAGGACTTACCTACCGACTCGATCTTCTCACGGATGGCTGGGTCGCCACCTGCACATGCATCAAATGAAAATCGTTAAGAACGCTTCACTGCGGGGACGTGGGAGAGTTGAAGGAACGCACCGTCAATATAGATGAAGGTCTCCTGGACGTATTCGAGGAGACCGTTTTCCTTCCACGACTTCATGGAGCTCTCCAAGCTCAAGTGCTCACTAATCACACGATGACCGGCATAATATGTCAGCACACGGCGCACCCAAGTGACACGAGCAGCGATCGAGCACATAGCGGATGGGCGATGACATATGTGGACGTGGTACGCACTTGTAGACCGAGACGATGAGGGCCAGCGAGTCGTCCTCCTTCTCGGGCACTGGCGCGGGAGGCACGCAGCATCCGACACACTTCTCCTGTAATGGGTGCGGGTTGTGAGACCACGATGCGCGCGCGAGAGTGGACGAGGCGCAACGAGGCACACGACACGAACCTGGACCCAGCCGGGAGGAATGAGGCCCTTGAAGCGAGCAATCGGCCCAAGAGAGTTGGCGGGACGGGCGCAGATAGCCGAGTAGTCAGGATGCGAAGACATCCACGTGGGGATCTTCGGCTCCATCTTCATCTTCACAGCTGCGAAGAGAGGAGCGAGTTGCTTAATGGATGCTTGCGAGCGAGCGAGCGAGCGAACAAGAGAGGGACTTTGAAGGGAGTGCACTTACTGGCATACGTCTTGGCGACGACGCTGCTGAGGCAGTAGCCAAAGTGGACCTCCTTGTCTGTCGTGCCAGGAGCTGCGCACACGTCGCCTTCGATGGGCGTGCAGTGATCGTGCTTGGCGCACTCCTTGTAGGTCTTGAGCGTCTCGCAGTTGACCGCAGTTGAGCCAGATGATGAACCGTCTTCGCCTGTGTGTAGAGAGAGACAGCCGTAATGAGGCAGAGAAGATTATGTAGAGAGCGCTGGTGGGGGCTCCTGTACGTACGCGGGTGAATGGACGGAGGCGTATGGTGATTTCCGACCGGTTCCAAGCCGCTATGTGGCGCCACATTTTGAATTAAAATCACGTCCTGGGGCAACGCTGCACGAAGAGGGAGAGACACAATGGCCACACAAGGTACCTGACATCGGACTTGTAGAGGAACATCAACATGAAGAGGAAGAAGAATGTGATGAAGATCAGCAGGATGATCCTCCACATCGTCCTCTGCCCGAGAACGAGCTCGACCGTTCCCATCTTCAGATTCGATTAATCAGGAACAGAAATGCCTAATGTCTGTACTCCTAACTAGGGCGAAGAACGAGATCAATCTCAATGGCGTATGGCCCTTTGCGTGATCCAATCGTTGCTTCGGCCAGGTCTGGGATGCTGTCGTGGCGGGAGCTCCTGTCACCGCCTTTCGGAAAAGAAATAAAGAAATAAAAAGAAATGCTGACGTCAGCAGAGCCGCCATACTTCGCGAAGATGGAAGGACAGAAGAGCGAAGTGGGCGAGGAGGGAGAGGGACCTGTCTTTGTGACGAAGGAGCTCGTGCCCGAACATGTCCGACCCCTGTTGACTGAGGAGCTGCACCAGTGCGACCCCAAGCTGCCAGGTGCGCAGTTGAAACGCTCGTTTTTTTCTTTCTCGTCCACCAACCCCCCTTGGTGGTGGGTGGCACAGCCTTGCTGGAGCAGCTGGGCAAGCACGGTGCTAGCGAGTGCTGGCACAAGCACGGCACGTTCAAGCAGCACCTGTTTGGCGTGTGGCGCATCCTCTACCTGTGGAAGCAGAGCCAAGCCGTACGTCTCGCCGAGCTCGGTAGAGTCGTTCTCCTCACACATGATGTGATGTGGTGCGGTGTCAGGTGGCTCGTTGCGGGCTCTACCACAGCGCCTATTCGAACAGCTACGTCAACCTCGCCATCTTCAAGCCCGACACGGGGAGGGAGACCGTGCGCTCGGCCGTGGGCACCGAGGCCGAAGAGCTGGTGCTGCAACCGCCCACCACTCTGCTTTACATGTCACGTGATGAGTGTCTCCACAGTGTGTCCACTCAACATCACCACCAACACTAACGTCCGAATGAACGAATGCACGTGCACACCACGCACAGATCCACTTCTTCTGCACGATCCCTCGTCAGGAGCTGATCTTCGATCATGTCCTGCCTCTCTACCCGGACAAACCCATACCCAAGGTGCAGTGCGCGCGATCACGCAGTAGCGTGTGGCTCGCTCGAGCTGATGCTGTTGTCCTCTCTGGATCGCGCAGGAGGGTGTGGAGGTCAGGCACATACGAAACAAGGACGAGAAGATACGAGTCTCGCCGAGGCTCATGAAGATCTCTCTGCTGCTCACCATCGCAGACTTTTGCGTAAGCTCCGTCCTCTCTCGCGCTCGTGGACTTGACCTACAACTCGACCGAATGCACTCACTGATTGTGCTCTTGCTCTTTCCCTGGTACGTGTGCCACAGGATCAATGGTACGGATGGCAGGACCTCCTCTTTGCCAACGAGGGAGGGATGACCATGTCCGGCGACAACCCTGCCACGCTGTGGCCCTCCACCGGCAAGCCTGGTGCGAGCACCTCGTCATCATGCACGCATTGGCACACATGCAAGCGCGCACTCTTCGCTTACTCATGGACACGCGGGGGCTTAAAGGACTTTGGATGAGCCGCTTGTCACAGATGGCGGTCCTCTGCCGACGGATCCACGAAGAGGAGCCGGATGACGAGCCTTTGCCGCCCATCTTCAACAACTGCTCCACAGCTTTGGAGCCGGAGAGCGAGCGCGAAGCGCGGTACGCTCCAAAGCCTGCTCGCTTGTTTGGCCATGCCTGTGACGTCGGACTTATCCAATTGGCACCACCGCAGAGACTTGTATTGGGGCGTGATCATGCACAAGACGGAGAAAGATAGGCACGAGGAAGCGGCGGAGGACCTGAGCAAGGCCATCGCGCTCAACCCGTTCATCGCCGAGCCTCGCATCCTCCTCGCGCAGATCTACAACGTCTCGGGCCGCCACGACGAGGCCGAGAGCCAGGCTCAGGTTTGGGCCTCTTCTCTTTAACACCAACGCGAATCAGAGGGAGCATGCATGCACACTCACCCGTGCGTTACCGCCGTCACAACAGGAAGCGCTGCGCCTGCTGTTTGAGTGGGGCACGACGTGGGACAAGGTACGGGGGTTGCTCTTGCTTGGTCAGCTGTTTGTTGGCTGAGTCTCTCTTCTTCTTCCCTCGCTGTGTACCAGCGTGTGGGTTGGGAGGGATGGATCGCGTGGGCCAGGATCAACGTGCTCAAGGCCAGGCAGAAGGAGTGGCCGTCCACCTCCTTTGGCATCATCAATCTGGGTCTCGTCTGAGACACACCCACACACAGCGCGCGTGCGACTTGCCTCTTCGCCTCTCCCGCTCACTCTCACATGCTACAGTGGTGCCCTCAGCAGCACGAGCCAGGCCTGGCGGTGGTCGAGTCGAATAAAGCTGACGGCGGGATCAGCGTCCGTTCTCTCATACGACCAGAACTCCAGCTCCTTCCGTAAATGGTAAGCTCAGGCCTTACCAACAGTCGTGGGCCAGCCTCGACGAGAAAGAAGAACAGCCTGGGCGCACAACGAAAGCGGAGGACGACCAAGAAGAATCCAAGGCCCCCAAGACTTGGTTTGCGTGTGCGCAAGGTACGTCACCCGCTTCAGAGCTATCACTTCTCGCCATCCCTGGGCCCTTGGCCTCGAGTAACTGATGTGTTGGGGGGTGGGGGCGAGGCGATCTCTAAGGTTAGATGGAGGGATCGCCACACCAGCCGGCAACGCCCATGGATCGCCCCGCCACCGCACCTCCACCGAGCGTCCAGGTGGGCGGCGGCGAAGCGAAGCCGCAGCGTATCTACGCGAGGTGCAGACTCTTTGAGCCGCACGAGTGGAAGCCAAACGTGTGTCGAAACTGCTTCACCTCTCTTCTCGCGCACGACCGCGACATGGTGCACCATGGCCGCGACGACGCGCACTCGCCAAAGCCCGCACGAGGCCTCAGGCTGTCCAAGACGATTCGCGTGCCCCACTACGACGTCTTCGAGTTCAAGCTGCGGGAGAGGGAGGAAGCGGCTACCCTCATCAAGTCCCCACGCCCTGCGCTGCCTACGAGCGTGACGGCGGAGTGCGAATCTGTGGCTGCGAACGTATCCACGGCAGCCGCCTCTCAGCTTCCCTCGCCCGCCAGCAGCGATGCCCAGGACAAGCGTGCAGGGAAGGAGGACTGCAGCCAGGAGAGCGAGAGCAAGAGCGACGAAGTGGCACGCACGAAGAGTGCAAGCGAGGAGGAGGAAGACCACAGCGCGAGTGAGCGCAGTAACGACAATGACGACGCAAGGGCAACCTCGGTGGATGCTGCCGATGCCAGCGCACCAGTGCAAGAGCTTGACACTGGCAAAGACTCAGCGTCGACCGTCGAACAACAGCTGCTCGTGGCTCTCTCGATGATCGACAAGCTGCGTGCCAAGATCGCGCGTAAGAACACGAGACTGGACGAAGAGGAACACCTGCACTCCATACTCAAGGACAGGATGGACGATCTGCTCAAGGAGGCCGCGGAGACAGAGAACACACAGAAGCGACTGCTCGAGGAGCAGGCGCAGCGCTGGCAGCGAGAGAAGGAGTTCTGGTCACAGGAGACCGCCTTGCAGAGGCGGATGATGGAGGAGCAGTCACAAACCTGGCAGCTGGAGAAGGAGCTCTGGATGCAGGAAGCCAGCTTGCACGCGCAGTTGAGCGAAGAGCGAGCGCGGAACTGGCAGCAGGAAAGGGAGCGCTGGACGAGGGAGGCCGCCCAACAGCAGCAGCTGATGGAGGAGCGAGCACAAATCGCGCAACGAGAGAAGGAGTTCTGGATGCAGGAGGCTTCCAGCGCCAGGAACGCTCTCTCCGCGATGAGGTGGTCCGCAGCGACACAGGTACGCAGCGCTCCTCGCCTCTCTCTCTCTCTCTCTCTGGCATTCACCCAATCACTGCTCACCATGTTGCGTTGAGGGGCGATAGGTGGACGAACTGCAGGGCTCATCGTTCTTGTTGAACGAAGAAGAAGCTCTTGTTGTGGTACGCCTGCTTCCGTCTTCTCCCTCTCTCCCCTGCTCTCATGCTCATCCGGCCGAGCCACAACGCATGCGTCACAGAACTACGACACACCCACGGTGAGGAAGTGTCAAACCATCATACGGAGCTGGCTGGCTCGGAAGCGAGGCACACGGCTCGTTGCACTAGGTAAGTAGTAGTTCGCCCTCTCACACACGCAGTCGAGATCCTCGTGGCAAAGCTGACAGGCTGCTTTGTTGCCCTTGGCAGTGCGCGCCTATTCGGTCTCCCCGCATGCAAAGACGCAGAGACGGCGCTTCGCCACCATCCTCGAGCTCCGTAAATCGGAGCGTAACTACTGCGAGATGATCCAGCACGCGGTCGAGGTATCTTGTCCCTCACTCGCTGTGCTGCAGTAACCGGCTCACACCGCTCCATCGTGCACCACCATGTCGTGCAGCACTTCATGATGCCTCTCCTTGACAAAGCCGAGTTCGGGACCTGCTCGTTCTCCTCCGAGGACGTGGAGAATCTGTTCGGCAACATCGAGATGCTGTCCATCATCTCCCAGCAGTTCCTCCAGTCCCTCGACCAGCGATTCGCGAGCACCGACCAGTTTGCCTGCTGCGGCGACCTCATTCTCAAGTACGCTGTCGGTCTCTGTGCGCGCGTGCGTACGTGTGCTGTGGCGTGTGGTACTAAGTTCAGCACACAACTGGGTGATATCAGAGTTCAGAAGGTGTTGCCGCTGTACTCAGCCTACTATCGCAAGTACGAGGAGGCCAACCAGTTGTTGCGGCGTCTCAGCGAGAACGAAGAGTTCACGCAGTACGTCGAGGTACTTCCTCTCAACCTCTCATTCCTTCTCCTCTCTCTCTCTCTCTCTCTCTCAGTTGAGGTGTGAAGCATGTGAGCTGTTGTTCCTCAACTCGCGCGATGCCACTCTCCGCTTCAGGAATTGCAACGCACGTCAACGTACAATCCTCTGCTGGCGCTCAAGGTGTATCTGTACCGGCCGTGTCAACGCATACCCCAGTACAGCCTGCTGCTCAAGCAGCTGCTCAGCTACACGACCGGTAATGCTGCCTGCCTGCACGGGCCGACCGTCCATTCGTGCGCGTACGCGTATCTCACACGCTGCGTGTGTGTGTGTGTGTGTGTTGAACAGGAGAGCATGTGGACTATCAGAACATCCTGACGGCAGCCGAGAGGATCCAAAAGATCCTGACCCTGCTGGACCGCCGCACAGAGGTCGAGCAGTCCAAACGGAAGATGCAGGAGCTACAGAACAAAGTCATCGGTGCGTACGAGCACCAAACACGTGCGCTCACACACACATACACCCACACACCACCCAAAGCAACACACACGCAATGATAGTCATGGCGATGGCTGAATTGTGAGTTGGTGTGATCAGGCTACGACACGAACTTGGCGGACGATCGCTCACGACAGTTTATCGAGGAAGACGACTGGCTCCTGTTGCCCAATGTGCATACGGATCCGGGCAACACCAGAAAGCTGGCCAACAGCAAGAGGCACGCCGGCTTGAACACACCTGGCGAACGCGCTTACAGCTCTTGCTCTGAGTCCGATGGGGCTGATGGTCTCTGTGTAACGCGTGCATGCAGTGGTTTGATGTCGTTTGTCCGACGACCAAACAGCTCCATCGAGAAGGCGGCCCCCAACACGTCCCCCATGGGAACCATGAAGGCGCGACAGCTCCGCGTGTTCGTCCTGTCCGACATGCTGCTGTACGTCCGATCAAACGCCCCTCTGAGGCCCTGACTTGCGTGCATGCACTTAGTCTCGAAGCGATCGCGCTCGGTCTCTCACATTGGCTCCACGCGACGCTCGCAGGTTCGCCAAGGCGCAGGACAACAACACCTACCGTTACAAGTTCAGCATCCCGCTGGGCGGAGCGGTCGTGACGGAGATGGAGGGCACGATCGTGTCGGGCCACGGCCACGACAACCCGCTGCTGATCAAGGGCAAGAGCGGCCCCGAGTACGTCTTTGTCTTCAAGGACGCGTCCGAGCGTAGGAAATGGACTGCCAAGCTGTGGCCCATGATCCTCGTGCTCAGCGAAGACGGTCGCGTCAAACCCGAGGTACGCGTTCACCCACCCACCAGGTCTTGGTCGTCATCGTGTCACGCTGCTAACGCCTGCCTCGCTCTCGTGTGCACTCGTGCAGCTGAGGAGAAGGGTGAATCGAGGACAGCACATGCGCCTGACCCACATAGGCATGACCAACCTGATGAAGGTGGCGATGGGTCAGGAGCCTGGCGAGTCCGACATCGGTGAGGAGGGGGCGCCCCCGTCGCCCTCCTCCTCCTCCTCCGCCGAGGATGGCAGTAACGCCAGGGCGATGTCGCTTGAAGTGTCAGAGGATGGCGACACCGGCGAGAACGCGCGACCCTCGCTGTTCGCTCTCTTCGTGCGCTCCAGATCCTCCGACGGTTCCCTCATCTGCTCGGACGACGGCACCGAGTCTCCGAGGCGGATGCTGCTGGGCTCGAGGACAGCGCTGGCGCCCCAGTCTCGTCTGGAGCCCAAGCCGGCGGCAGCCGAAGAGCGCAGCTCGAGCGCCGAGTTTGCAGCTGTGGTGCCAGATGCGCCAGCCGCCGCCGCCGCCGCCGCCGCCAACGGTGCATCATCGCCTTCGTCGACGTCGTCGTATTCCTCACAGGACCAGCAGCGCGGCTCGGATGACGAGGTGGACGGCAGCAGCATTGGCGATAGGCCATCGCAGAGGATCGGAGGCTCCGACAAGGCGGAGAGGGAGAAGGAGAGCAAGGCTCGGCGAGCCAAGCGCGAGGAGGAGCGGCGCGAGCGCAACCGACTAAAGGGCAAGTACTCCCTCAAGGCCGATCGCAGGCGTGTGCAATCCGTCGCCTGCGAGCTCGACAGAAGGACGCAGGACATCCTCAGGATCGGCGACTCCTTGGACATGGCGATCTTTGCGCCCTCGACCTCGAAACCGACCTTGGCGCAGTCCCACACCAACCTCCAGAAACCGCAGCCGAGCGCGACCTGGCTCGCTGCAGATCGCGATCCCGAGCGAGCGCGCCGCAAGGCCGACCAGCAGCAAGCGACGAAGCGGAGCGTCACCCCCGTCCGCGACAGCTCGCGGCCGCCCAAGCAGCCATCGCCAAGCTCCTCCTCCTCCCCCAAGGTGACCTTGACGCCTTCGAGACAGACCGGGTCGACCGAACGGCTGTACGGGGAAGGCGGCGGTGGCGGCGGTGGCAGCAAGCACGAGAAGGAAGGCGAGCCCAAGTCGTCTCGCTCGCTCATCGAGAGGAGCCGAGGCGACACCGGTCGAAGCAGGAGCCGCGAGCCAGAGAGCCCGCGCACCATGGAGATCAAGGCGAGCGAGGTCCAGGCGCGCAAGCGGTCGCGCAGCAACAGCTTCGACGAGGCCACGTTGAAGCGCATCGTCGAAGCCGCGCAGCTGCCGGTCTCGCGGCTGACGGAGGCGTCGAGCAGCGGGTCGAGAAGCCGGCGGCACCACAAGAGGAGCACCAGCGCCACCAACGGCGAGGACAAGGACAGGGACGACATCAACGGCGGCGAGGACGACGCTCAGCCCAGCTCCCCTGGTCGGAAGAAGGAGGAGCGGAGCAAGGGCAACGTGGGGTCGAGGCGCGGTTGATGACGGCAGGGTGGGAGCAGCAGCGCTAGTGTACGTTTGAGTGTGAGAAGAGAGAGTTTAGTCTTCCTTGCTCAGGGGAAAGCATGGGGGTGTCCGACGTCTGCGCTCCACTACGACGACAAGAGGTCTCGCAACTCTTCTGGCTTGTTGGTGGGCAGCTTGCAGGTGAAGTTCTCACAAACATAGGCCGTGGCTGCTCCGTTGATAGGCTTCATGTCTGCGCGGGGGAGAGTAAGAGAGAGAGAGAGAGGAGGGAGAAGCCACAGCTTGTGAAAGCAAGCACCGTACCCTTCAGCATGGCACGGTAGGAGGAGAGGAAGTCTTGGCCCTCATGTCCATCGGCATAGAGCAGAACTCGGTTGGGGATGAAGTGAGATCGAATCTCCTTCAACAGCGCCGCCGTGTCCTCAGCCTGATGGTACACGCGTGATGTCAGGTCATCGTCACACCTCTCACACAACGACAACAGCCTCCTGATGAGATGGACAGGCGACGTACGCTTGGGTCGCCAGAGATGACGATCTGCTTCGCCGAGGCTCGGCTGAAGTCGAGCGAACACAGCATCTGAGGCACCATCAGCGGCGCGTCTTACATTGATTTAGGTTAGCCAAGGCTGAGGGCATGGGTCATGGTTGCAAGGCGGTGCATACTAATGATGGGTCCCTTGCAAGACGAGAACGTGGCCTGTGCCTTGTTGTGCCAGTCATCGCTTCCCGTCATGTGCCACAGGCGCAGCAGATTCATGGCTGAAACGGCTGTGGAAGAGGAGTGAGTGCATTCGCTCACGACGACGCTGGGTGACGCATGAGGCAGTACAGTTGCTCGAAGGCTCAGCGCCGTCCTGATCATCGCGCACGCGGGCTAGCAGAGAGGCGTCGTCCTTCACCGTGTTGAAGTAGCCGCCTGAGCGCCACAAAGAGGCGTTAGGCGGCCTCTTGGAACGTCTTGCAAGAGCACGGAAGGAGTGCACCAGTTGAGCTGTCGTAGAACAGGTCGTCCTGTCGATGTTGCAGTCGGACGGCCCACCGCAACCACCGGACCTCCGCCGACGCCTCGTACAAGTCTGCGTGCCAGTGAAGCGCTGAGCCGCGAATGCGTAGGCAAACGCATGTGCGCGGTTGGGAAAGGCACCTAGGAGGGCTTGGATCATGAAGGAGTAGTCTTCGGAGAAACCGCGGATGTTGCCTCGGCCCTCTCGCCAAGTCCTGTACAGAATAGCCTCCTGCTCGTCGTAGAGCTGGTCTTGAATGAAATGCGCGCACTTGCGAGCAGACTCTGCGTATCGCTTGTCGCCCAGCACCTCTGACGCCCGCGCAAACGCCGAGATCATGAGCCCTGCGCACGCGTGAAAGTCAGATCTTGGGGGAAGCCGACATGGAAGAGACGAGCAAGCCTTTGGGCTGTGCGAACCATTCCACGAGGTGATGATCTTGTTGTCGAGATCGGGTCGAGGCCGCTTGTCCCTCTCGTGCATAAGCCTCGCCTTGCTTTCTATTGTGAGCTTGTCGATGTGGTCGGTCCTGAATCCAAACTCCAACGCCGTCTCTTCTGCAGTGAGCTTCTCAGCGAGCACGCTAGAGACATAAACCGCGTCAGAACCGAGCCGTCACTGATCTCTTCGTATGAGGAGAAGGTGGAGCGTACTTCTTGCGTCGAAGTTCGCCTTGAATGTCAGCTGATGCCGGCACATTGCCCTCCGGCCGCGCCCTGCAGCAACCATACGGAGCGCCACATCAGGTCGATACGTTCTTTACCGGCCTTTGGCGCGTGCATACGCATGTACGCGCAAACGGAGCTCGCACCCATATCGATGCGCGAAGATCTTCCCGTCTTCCTCGCCAAGTGCATCGATGATCTCTGAGTACTTCCACGTGTAAAAAGCACCTTCGAGCTTCTCCTTGCTGTCTGGTGCGACTGCGCTATCGGCGTCTTCTGCGCTGTAGAATGCTCCTGCAGAACGGAAGAGAGACGTGTAAGAGGTCATTGATGGGAAGTGCGATAGGAGAGCTCTAAACCTTCCGGAGAAGTGACCTTGGTGGTCACATACTCGAGCACATCTTCGGCGACGTCGGCAAACACGGGCTCGTCGGTTATCTGGTAGGCGCTCAGGTAGGCCATGGTAAGCTGCGATTGATCGTACAGCATCTTTTCGAAGCTGCATTGGCAAGATCAGTTTCATGTGAGTGCTCACTAATCTTCTCACACAGGCACGCACACAGTCAAGCACGGAAGCACGCACTGCGGGACCAGCCAGTCAGCGGTGACACTGTATCTGTGGAACCCGCCGTCTGGAGTGGCGCACGATGAGCTGCAGTGCACCGAATGCAGCAACATGGAGCGAAAGAGGAGGTAAGAGGAGAGGCGAGGGCACCGATGTGATCATATATGCCTCCTCGCGCCATCTTGGCGAGCGTGACCAAGGTCATGTCCATCGCTTTGATAGCTAGCTCGTGCAGCTCGAGTCCTTCCTTGCGGTGGCCATACATGCGAAACAGAAAGTTGAGGACAGAAGGACGTGGGAACTTGGGTGCCTTGGTGAAGCCGCCGTGTTCCGCGTCGTACGAGTCCATCAGACTCTTCAGTGCCACATCGTAGGCCCTAGGGTTGAGTGGCGGCAAAGTAAGGCACTCCGTGCAGCGAGAGTGTGGGCTTTCAAATACGAGAGCGTACACTTCGATGGAGTCGTCGTCGATCCCCTCCACTTCCTTTCCTGCAACAGTCATGTACTCCTGGAGAGCTTGTGTCGTGTTATCAGCCTCAGCCTTGAGTTCCTCCTGCTTGTCTCTCCACACCTTGGTTGGATCAACCACAACGCAGTGTGAGATACAGCAGCACACAGCACTACACTCGCTCATCGACGCAGTACCCGATCCACATTCTGGAGGATTGCGTCGAAGCCCGGACGGCCGTGCTTGGCCGTAGGTGGGAAGTAGGTTCCGCCCACTTTGAGCATATCAGCAATGTGGTCATGGCCACAGTAGTGGAAGAGAGCTGTGTCCATTCAGTGGGGTTGCGCACCGAGTGGCTTGAGGTCAGGCGTGAGAAAGACGCTCAAAGGCCATCCGCCGTGCCCGGTGGTCGCTGTGACGTACGTCTGAAGCGAGCGAGCGACATGTAAGCATATGGAGATGGTAGCCATCAGCGCGCGAGATGTCTTGTGAGGCGCGGAGGCGACAGTGACAGAGATACCATGTAAAGCCTGTCCACGTCTGGGCGCTCTTCCCTATCGACCTTGATGGCAACGAAGTTGTTGTTGAGAATGCGTGCGATCTTCTCATCCTCGAAGCTCTCACGCTCCATGACATGACACCAACTACGGTCACGATGACGTTGTTGAAGCAGGATCAGAGGAATGCAGCACACAACACACCGCTGTGCGTGTCATGCATGCGCGGGGGAAGTGTAGGCACGTAACTGGCAGGTCGAGTAGCCGATGGACAGGAAGATGGGCTTGTTCTCCTGTCGAGCCCTAGCAAACGCCTCCTCGCCCCACGCATACCTGTTGCTCCCCCTCCGTCAGCCCTGCCCCCCCCCCGACCCTTACGCGTCCTCTAGCGGGGGGGAGGGTCATACCAGTCTACTGGGTTGTGCTTGTGCTGTAGGAGGTAGGGGGACTTCTCTGCAGCGAGCCTGTTCTCCCTGCGCGGGCGAGGGGGCACCGCTTGGACTGCGGCTGTGACGGGCACGCTGCTCGAGGTATTGCCTGGCGCGTTGCGGCCTGTGGCAGCGGCCACAGTGGTGAAGGGAGCGGCGGCACGCTTGCCTGCGAACGGGCGAGCGGTGGTGCCCACTGAGCTGGCACGAGCGAGCGCACCTCCTGCGCGGCAGCTGCGCCCCACAAATCGTCTCATCCTCCTCGAGATGTGTGCTCTGCGCTTGACCGTGCCTCTGTACTTGGCCTTGGCTGACCTCTCGCCACGCACGGAGAGATCTCTGTCTCTCGCTCCCTCCCTTGTTTTCCCTTTGCTTTCGCCCCAGTTCGCCTCAACTGCACCACCAACGTGCCCGGACGTTGTGGGTGTGGGTTGTAGTTCGTTGTTGTTGCTCGTTCTGTACAGTCTCTGCTCTGCTTGTGCGCAAGTGTAGTGTAGTGTGGTGTGGTGCGTGCGGGCTGGGCTACTTGGCCAGCTGCTGCAGCTCCATGGTCTTGTGCTTGATCCGCTCGTGCGTGGCCTCCACCTCGCCCGCTGCGTTGTCCCGGTCTGGACGCAAGGTTCATCAGCAACAGCATCGGCATCAGCGTGGACATGTGCACTCCTCGACGAGTGTCGTCAGGCGGTGTGAGGAGGTGGCGGTACCTCTCTGAACCAAGCCCTCGGCCTTCTGCTTGGGCAGGTGGATGAAGAAGTCACCGGCACAGTACCAGACCTTGGACTCGGCATCTGGTCGAGCGAGGTAGCCGAGCGCCTGCTTGTTGCGATCTTCTCGAATCTCATAGTTCCTCAGCTGTGCACCACGCGCACGCGATCAATCATGATCAGCACACTGCACCGCCGTAAGGACGCCAAAAAGGCACAACGCACTGTTTGCTTCTCCGTGGCGAGGTCCTCGCGCAGCGCCTCGTACTCGATGGCCTGATCGATGGTCAATCGCGACATGATCACGGCATCCCTCTCCCGTTCCAGCTCCTCGGGCGTCTTTTTCGGTCGCGACGCTGCTGCCGCCGGCTGCTTGCCCTGCGCCTTGCCGGAGGTGAGGAAGCCTCGCTTCATCTCTCCAAGCCGATTATCGATTGAATAAATCGCAAATCAAAAAAGAAACAATAAAATAAATCAGAGAAAATAAACGGAAGTAAATCCGGACGCGGTCGATAACGGACGGAGGAGCGGGACCGACCACACCCGGCTGCATTGACTTGAAGCGCGAGTTGATCTGTTGACGATCATGCAGGTACCAACTTAAAACTTAAGGTTATCAAAATTATGAAAATTTATCCGTTAATTTTGCAGGTGGAAGAGGCTCCGATGGAGGGGGTGCAGTTCTTGTGTTACTTTTTCCACACGCGAGTAGAATTCAGGCTGGCCGGTACACGCCCTGCCCTTGATGTCCCTCGATACATTTTCTGATTTATGATTCCCTGTTCGATCTCTGCAGAGTTGGAGTCTCTGGCTCGTCTCTTCAACTACCCTGTTCACTATAACAAAGAGGAGCATGATCCGGATGTACGTGCGCACCTCTTATGGCCTCTACCTACCATCATGGACCTGCCCTGCCAGCGCAGTACATGCTCATCACCGTGTGGTTGTGCTGTGCTGTGCTGTGCGTCTCTCCATCCAGCGTCCGTTCCTGACTGTCACGCTCCCATCCGAGAAGGCGGCAGCCGACATTGCCTCTCGCGCGGTGCTGATCAAGTACTCTTCCCTTTGCCACTTACCGCTAACGTCCTCTCACAGAGCTGATGCACGACCTTACATTGCTCCTGTCTGCAGAGGGTTCTTCGAGAAGTGGGGCGAAGGCGTGACCTACGAGGAGCTGCTCGCTTCGCTGGACAAGTATCCCAAGGAGAAGATGGTAATCATCCAGCGTCCCCTGTCACATTCAGCACGAATGCTCATGCACATACGCTCGCAGCTGGACTGACGCGCTGGTGTGCGTGTGCGTGCAACAGGAGGTCCACGGTGCGGCGGACAAGTCCTTCAAGTTCGTGGTGGATGGGTTCGGCCGCAAATACAACAACGCTGAACGCATTGAAATCATGAAGCGCTTCGCTCCTCTGCCACTCCACGGTTGGTTCTTCCTTCCCCCCGTTGGTGTGAACACGGAATGCACAACGTTGTCGCGATGCTCACATGTGTGCACGCACAACGCCTTGACTACCCATCAGGCAAGATCAGCCTTGAGGAACAGGACAACCAGTTTTGGATCATCGAGGACATCGGCAACAACGCGCCCAAGGATATGCCGCCGCGCAAGGTCTACTTCGCTCGCCAGGTATGTAACTCCATCGTCGCGCATCGCTGCAACTGCAGTCGACCTTACCTCATCTTTCTCTCTAGATTGCTGAGGGAGCAGGCCGAATCGCCATTGATAAGTACTCGCTTAAGAAGAGAGGATACCTGGGCACCACCTCGATGAGCAGTGAGTGGTCGCTTCTGATGGCGAACCAGGCACTCGCGCGCGCCGGCAGCTTCGTGTTTGATCCGTTCGTGGGCACAGGTGACACTCTCCACCTCATCAACATAACGCTCTGTATAGGACTACCGGTTCTGACACTCACATGGTATCTCTCGCCACAACGCGGGTTCGCAGGCAGCATTCTGGTTGGGTGCGCTCATTTTGGTGCGATGACGATCGGCGGCGATATCGATCCGCGCGTGCTACGGGGAGACACGAAGCTCAATCAGCAAGTCACAGGTTCGAACTTGTTTGTTCTTCACTTTCAACTGCAATGGCGCTGATCATCGTGGTGGTTGCTAACGTTCTTGAAATCGCCACATTGCATATCATTTGGGCAGATGGCTCCACAAACATATTCACAAACTTTGCCCAGTACGGCATGAACGACAGGCTCGTGGATTTGGTCGCGTGCGATGGCTCTCGCCCTTGCTGGAGGCGCAACACGCAGTGGTATGATGCTATCGTCGGCGATCGTACGTCCTGCTCCCGTCTCTCGTCTGACTCGATTGTGGCCTTCATTCTTTTCTCCCTTGGATCTCTTGTCATCTGCTGACTGCGCGTTGTTCCCCCCTCTCCCACAGCTCCATACGGTGTGCGAGCCGGAGCACGAAAGATTGGCAAGAAGGTGAAGCGGAAGGTCAAGGAGGCTCGTGTCGACGCGTACGCTCACCCGCTTTGATCCACGATGGGCATGAGATTCACGCGATCATCCTCAAACGAACGCCACTTGTCTTTTGCAGTGACTTGCCACACATTCCTCAGTCAGTGCCCTACGAGGTGCCAGACGTGCTGCGCGACCTGCTCGTCTTTGCCGCGCAGACGTTGGTCATGGGCGGGCGACTCGTCTACTGGCTGCCCACCACCGATCAGTACGTGCACTCCCGCCTCCTCCAACTCATCATGCATAATGAAGCGGAACATGGATTGTTGCTGATGGCGAGCGAGCGGTTGAACCGAACCACCAGGTACAAGGACAGCGACGTTCCGCTGCACCCCTGCCTCAAGCTGCTAGCCAACTCGGAACAGGTGCTCTCCATGCGCCTGCGACGAAGGCTGATCACGATGGAGAAGATAATGGACTTTGATCCTTCCATTCACACCGACGTCACCGTACGTATGAACGTGTGTTGTGGCAATCATGTCGTGAATGCGGACTGACTTGGCGATTAGGTGACCTATGGCGAGGACGCCGAGGCTCCCGCCCATGCTCACGTGTCGGACTACTTCCTCAAGCGCAAGCAGTTTGCCGAGGACAAGAAGGAACCACATGGACACAAGGAAGACTCCACCGACTCCTCGTCTTCATCCTCCTCCACCCAGTAATCTGACCTCCTAAATGCGGAATAAACGTCGAAACCCAAAAGTTTGGTGTAAATTTTTGGAACGCGACAAAAACGCTTTGAGAAAATGAGAAAGAAATGGCTAAAGGAAAATCTATGTTAGCCGAAAAAGGCGGCAAAACGGGTAGCAGGCGAATTGGGCATCCGCGTAACGAACGAGCAAAAGAGGAGGTGAATGGAAGGCGCGGCAGGTGATCAAACGCTGCGCTCAAACGCCGCCGTCAACGGCGTCAGTCCGAACGCATGTACGTGATTCGCCTTCTTGCCAGAGCCCTCTGCAAGATTGCTGAGCAAGATTGCTGGGACCAACATCATCATTTCTCTTTTCCGGATCGCTATGCTCATCTCCGCCTCGCCCTCCCTCCCTCTCGTGGTTTCGTGCCTGACCTGCGGTTCGCAGCTCCCAAGAAGTTCTTCACTAGCCGTTGTGCCAAGGGACTTGCTCTGCTGATTGACAAGAACGATGGTAAGTTCTGCCTTGCCTGCCCTCTCTCCGTTCCGCACACGAATGCCAGCTAGCTGTGTCGTAGTGCTTGCCACTGACTGGCGATGGTGTGAGCACAGGCGCCGACGTGCACACCGAAGACGAAGCCATGGACAAGTTCCTACGGCATCTCTTTGACCTCTCGCCAACCACTCCTCATGCCATACTGAGCAGTGAGCTGAGGTTCGTCCTTGACCCCAGCGAGCATCTGCTCCTCCTTTGCAGTGAAACGATTGAATCTAATCGCCTTTTGAACGCTCGTCTTCTCTCTTGCGTCGGAATGCAGTGGCCGAAGCTATCCCATCAGTCTGCGCAGCTTGCAGGAGCTCCTTCATAAGCGTCTGGCTGACATCGAGAAAAGAGACGCCAAGGAGAGCAAGGACGGCTCGCTGCGCACAGATGCCAGCGCGCCAGGGAGGCTCGGACCCAAGGTCGTGAAGATGGATCGGGAGGGCGCCTGTGGACTCTGCCAGTTCACCTTTAGCGATCTCGAGGTAAGGCTCTGTCCTGTTGCCACCGACCGTGCGACGTCACGCCTCACTCTTCTCGTGCTTGCTTGATACGTAACAGATGGAGGGCCACAGCAACTTTTGCAGCGCTCGCGCCAACGCGTGTGTCTACGGTGGCAAGTGGATGTACGAAGTCGTGCTGGGCACCGGCGGAATCCAACAGCTCGGTTGGTCCACCATCGAATGTCGCTTCTCGAACGAAAACGGTACACTCGCTCACGCTCCAAACGACCGCGTCGGTTTGCGACTGACTGACAACGGCCGACGTGCAAGGCGTGGGTGACTCTGCCGATTCGTACGCGTACGACGGCGCTCGTGTAAAACGGTGGACCAACACGCGGCCAGCACCCTACGGGCAGCACTGGCTGCCTGGCGACGTCATCGGTGTATGCATCGATCTGCCGTTCCTGCCAACCTCTCCCGAGAACAACGAAGACCTGAGCTTGGAGAAGGCTGAGGCTGTTGTGACCGGATTACTTCCGGGCCAGGAGTCGCAGGATGGATCTGCTTTGGTCGATGTACAAGACGAAGAGGCCAGCGAAAAGCATGGAGATGAAGGCGATGAAGACGATCACTCCGAGGAGGAGGAAGAAGAGGAAGAGCAGCTCTTTGGCACGATCAGCTTTTACAGAAACGGACAGCCATTGGGACCTGCCTTCCCTAAGGTGCGGACCGGAACCGGGCTGGCCTACTTCCCTACGATCTCGCTCTCGCACAGGGAGAAGTCTCTCCTCAACTTTGGAGCGAAGCCATTCCACTTTCCCGTACCTGGGTACCACGCGCTATCCTTGATAGTTCTTAGTGCAAGTGAGTTACGCTCAAACAAGACTGTTCTATGCGTGTGTGGTGCTGTAGATTCCAGCCGATTCAACAGCCACCGACTTCGATTAGGCTCAAGAAGGCTGACTACCTTCTCGAATGTTTAGAGAAGCTGATCTGTCACTCCATCAGTGCCTCCCTCTCTTCTTCCACCAGCAGCAGCAGTTCCACTTCCACCTCCCCTACGCTCCATTCGCCTTCGCTCTACCAGTTTGTGCTGCCTCAGGAGGACGTTATAATCCTCGCTGCCAAGATCTTGGAGAACTTGGCCGAATGCCTGGCCGACGATTTCATCGTCGTCTCGTCCTTCATTCCCTTCCTCGTACGCCTACTCGAGGAGGACACCACAACCCACGAAAACGGAAGCCACCACGCCCAGCGGATCAGCTACAACGGAGAGAAGGCGGTCGCTAAGCTGCTCGATTTCATGGCTCTCTGTCTCGAGGTACGCTCTCTGGCACAACCCGATTGCTATGACCTTTGGTATTGAGCAAAACCTCTGACGCTGATGATTCGGGTGTGTGCAATCGCAGCCGTTTGAGTTTGTACCATGTGTGGACGCCACGATCCATCATTTAGCGATGAAGGCGCGCTGCGAACTCCCAGGCGGCTTTGAGCACTTGCCCAAGGAGAATGATGTTAGGTCTTTTGGGTCTGGCAAGGGTACGAGCTTTTCTCGCTCCTTTGCCCGGCGCACTAAGCTGACGAGCTCTCTTGGGGACCGTTGGCGTTTGCAGGGCCCTACGCAAAGTGGGCACCCAGCGAATACGTTCAGAGCACGAAACTCCTCGTGAACTTGCTCAAGTCTTCTCACGTGATGAACGTGTTCATCTACCATCCACAATATCCTTTTCTTCCTTTCGCTCCGCTCTCTCGCTCACCAGCAACCTGCCTCTCCTCTCCGCACACTCGCTGTTCCTTGCATTTCCTTAACTCTTCCCTACCGTCAATGATCTGTTGGAGACCATGTTCACGTCGAAGCAACCCGGTCTGGGTGATCTCACCCATGTGTTCCCTTCAGTACACTGGCCAAGCGCTCCTGAAAACGTACTCGTTCTTTGCCCCCGGGACTGATGGCGTTCAGTGGCTTAACGATCCGTTTTTGCGTTCTAGGGCGAGAGAGTGTCACAGGAGAAGTACGAGCAGAGACTAAGTCAGATGAAGGCGCTCGTGGAGGAACATGACGAGCTTTTGGTCAAGCTATGCTCTCTCTTCCTCGGAGACGACACGCCGAACGTGAGTCAGTGGAGAGACGAAGGTACTGGGACACTCAGCACCACATTCGCTCGTATCTACATTCTCTCCTCTAATACGATGCACCGTTCGGCACTCAAGGCCGTAAGGTAAGGCAATCGCGGCGGCGGAGGATCAGCCTCACACCACATGAAGAGCGGGACCGGAAGTCGCCTCAGACCGTATTCCTCGACTTCCTCAAGCTCATCGTCGAGAAGAACTCCGCCATTAGTAGAGACGTACTAGACACGCCTACCTTTCCTCGTGCTGCGCTCGGCGTTGTACTGACGCGTGTCTCTCTTTCATAGCCCCCACCTCCCGGCTTGTCCGATAACTCGACCCTAGCTAGCCTCTACTTTGCACTCCTGGGCACGCTCGAGGACTACCTGGCCGCTTCGACAAGAACCGCCGCGCGATTCCCTGTGAGCTTCTTCTGTGGCAAACATCTGGACGCGTTCGACCTTACCAGGTACGCTCGCGTAGGGAGGTGGAGGTCTGAGTTGCGGTGGAGCGAAAAGTTCTCACGCCTTGCTCGTTAATTTGTGCTTCATTCGATGTGTATGTATATGATGTAGACTTGGCGGACTGATGGGCCACCTTCGAAAGAACTACCCGGTGAAGCTAGCCGACCTCAAGAAGAAGAGAATCGCCAAGCGAACTAACCGAAAAGCGACCGGAGAGCGACGGAAGGATAGCAAGGAGAGTCGGTATGGCCGCGAAGAGAACGGCACCGCTCACGCGGAAGCGGAAGACGAGATCTCTGAGGAGAACGTTGAATCCACGGAGCTGCCGCTCGAGGTCTTGGCATTGCACAGCGCCATTACGTTCTTCAGGTGAATACTGGCTCCCTGCGTATCTTTTGGGTGGCGAATGCTAATCATTGAGGAACAGGTACATCATGGGTGCGATGTTCAAGGCTGCGGCCATCCAAATGCAGAACCGGGTGCAAGCCATCGCTCTGTTGGAGGACATGGACGCCCGAATTGCCAAGGCCAAGAGCGAGGGCTCCACTGAGGTTAATACTCAACCCGCCAAAGCGCTTGGTGTCAGCATTTGGCCTTACCCTCGCCTCTGTATCCTAAGGAGGCCGACCACTTGCTGAACGCGCGCGAGGTGTACTTCGAGGACGTCATCGAGTCTGTGCGATTGACGGCCTGGGCGCAGTGCACCATGTTCAGTGCGGTACGTCTTCGACATCCCCAGTCGGTTCACGGTCGACATGGCGCTGACCAAACGTCACTTCATCCACGCAACAGAACAAGGAGAAGCGAATGTACGATCTGGTCATCTTCTTGGTACGTCTCTTCCGATACATCGGTGAGGAGATGCCGGAGGCGTTCTCCTACATCCCGCAAATGTATCTCGAAACCTTTGTGGAGGCCTTCCATTCGCTTCGGAGAGCTGACCCACCCTACGATCTCCTGCAAGGTAAGTCTGACTCTGCTACAGCGTTGGTTCCGCTTGCCGTGTTGACATTGTGTAAACAACGTACGCTTTCGTCTCCAGAGGCAAACGCTGAGGGGATGCAAGAGGTCATCACGTTCCTCATCACGCATTTCCCTGATGCGCGCATCATCAATCCGGGTGTGCAACTGCTCAGTCCCTTCAGCTTTTCGTGCCCACAGTGGATGCTCACACATTGAGTGTATGATCGCGCAGACACAAGGGATTCGCTGTTGCAGTCCATCTCCGTGCTGCTGCAGTATCCCACCTTTGTACAACATTTGGAGAGCAATCCAGTTGCACGGGAGCAGCTGCTGCCGATGATGGTCGCGGCGTTTGACAACCGCAACTGGGCCACCATTGCCACCATGTTCCCTCGGCTCCTCAAGGTACATTGGTTTGCATGACAAACGCAACACACAATCCTTTTGCCTGACATGTTCTGTGCAATTGTTCGCTGCTTGCAGGGCAATGGCTTCGCGCAAGACACCAAGGCCAAGGAGGGCGACAATGTGTCCTCCGAGGTCTTTGCTCAGCTGCTCAGGCAGCTGTACGAGGATGACAAGGCCAGCGGCGGCAATGTTGTGTCGGACTTTATCAACAAGCTTTTCAACAACCTGAACTGGACCGTGTCCGAGCTGGAGGTCGCTATGCGCAATGTACGAGGCCTCTACTCTTTACCTGCGCTTTTGGCCTGCAGAGCTGACGTCAGGTGTTGTCCCTTCAGTTGCTTAAGTCTACGCAGAATGCTTATGCTTTCGAAGAAGAGCTGCAGGCACTCCAACGACGATGCAGCATCATGTTTGAGCTCTCTGTCGCCCTCTTGAGGTACGACTTCGTGAACAGCCCGAGATGGCAGAACAGGGATTGACGCGACTCTTTTCCTCGGTGTCCCTTACAGAATGGTGGAAGTTATCTCGCTGGAGACGCCCAGAGTCATTCTGGACGAGGAGCTCAACGGCGCTCGTATATGCGAGCTGCTTTTGTATGTGGTCAGCAGAACAACCACTGGTGCGTTGCTATTCTCTCTGTGTGTGGTGTGTTTATATCGCATACGCGCACATCGCACTCACTCGCCGCATGAAATCAAAGGACCGAATGCGTCGATCTTCGAGAGTGTCACGTCGCTCGACATCATGCGCGTCGGCAGAGTTGCACAGATCACTAGGTTCGCAATCTTGGCGCCTGTCGTGGGCATCCTGCTCAACCTCTACAAGCCTCGAACAACAGGTTCGTCTTCATCTCCCCCGAGCACGGATTCGTGTCCACAGTTTGGTGACTGACGTCTTGCACCTTCGCTGCATCTTTAGAGGTGACAAAGTATCATGTTATCGACACGCTGCTCGCCACTGCTCAGTTCACGATGGACACAATTGAGTACATCGCCGGTTTGGATTGGAGAAACGGTACACATACCACATGCCTCTCTTTCTGTGTGCAGACCTCTCACCTAACGTACGCCACGTTGTTCACCGCCCTCAGAGCTCGCTCCGGAACGCGCCGAGAACGAACTGCGACGCTTGGACGAGTTCATGCAGGACCTCAAGAAGAGGGATGCCGAGAAGAAGGAGAGGGAGGTGAACGCGAGCCAGTCCGCTGAAGAAGAGGGCGAGCTCTGTCCGATCTGCTATGCCGACGTACGCGCCTCGGGAGCATTTCTGCACATTTTCGCTTCGGGTGATGTCCTGTCCTCACATTCACCTTCGTTTTCGTGTAGGTCATCAACACCACGTTCCTGCCGTGTAAGCATCAGTCGTGCAAGAGGTGCATCCAGAGACACATGCTACAGAGCAAGACCTGTTTCTTCTGCAAGGCCGAGATCGCTTCGCTCGCTGAGGCCTTGCCCCCTTCGTCCTGAGTGATTCCACTCCTCCTTGTAGCGCAAAGAGAAAAGAACGGAAATTGAGGAAATAAAACTCAACTCCGATTGGCTGTTGGCCGGCGGCCGTTTTGGGCGTAACGGAACAGAGCGAAGAATCAATCTTTGTTCTCGTTTCCATCCAGCCAGCTGAGAGATACGACCCAGGAAGAATGGCTCTTTTCGTAGGTTTGTACAACTGGCGAATGTGGCGTTGTATTTTTGTTTCATCTCATTTCGGAAAAGATGGAGAGGGGACGAGCGAAGAAAGCATGGACGGTTAACTTCGGAGGGGGAGGAGAAATGGGATGGATGGAGGTTTAACCGTCGTGCGAATTCGTTCATCTTTTTCACAGACACTCTGTCCTCTGCATCACCTAACCCGCCCCGAAGTGCCGGCCTGAGGCCCATTTAGCCTGCTTACCGTCCCCATCCGTTTCCGTTTCCCGTCCGCCCCCGCGTTACAGGAAGACTCGCCCTCGACTGCCGCCCCAGAGATTTGGAGGATTTGTTCTACAAGTATGGCAAGCTCACTCGCTGCGATGTGAAGAGGGGTACGCGCATTTCCCCTTCCCCAACCACGCAGTAAGGCTGCAATCGCCTCACATCTGTTAATTGCAGGCTACGGCTTCGTCGAGTACGAGGACAAGAGGGATGCTCAGGATGCCCTGCGCGACCTCGACGGCGTCTCCGTTCTCGGAACGAGGATCGCCATCGAATGGGCCAAGGGTGCCAAGAGGACAGGCACCAACGGTACAGCCCCCCCCTTCCATTTGCGATCAATTTTGGGTTTCGATCGAACTAACTCGCTCGCTGGGTTCAATCACACTAGACACCGACACCTGCTTCCGTTGTGGCGAGGAGGGACACTGGGCTCGCGATTGCAAGAACCCCGCCTCGGACCGTGGCGGACGCGGCGGTGATCGCGATCGCGGTCGTGACAGCTTCAGGGACAGGGACGGCGGCCGCGACAGCTACCGTGCTCGCTCTCCTCCGAGGAGGTACGGCCGTTCGCGCTCGAGGTCGCCCCCGCCCGCCAGGGACAGGTCGCCCGTCTCCAGGAGCGACCGAGGCGATCGCAGCTATCCCGACAGAGACAGGGACAGGGACTCGTCCAGGCGAGGAGTGAAGAGGTCGCGCTCCAGGTCGCCCGTGGCTAGGGAGAGGAGCAGGGACAGGGAGGCTGTTCGTCGCTCGCGCTCTGGCTCGCCCGTGGCCAAGAAGCAGAGGTCGCCCGCGCCCGCCTCGCGTTCGAGGTCGCCTTCGCCCGCCGCTCCCAGGGACAGGTCGCGCTCGCGCTCGCGCTCGCCCGCTCCCAGGTCGCCTGCCCCCAGGTCGCCTGCCCCCAGGTCGCCCGCCCCGTCTGCCGACTCTGGTCGCGACGGTGCCGATGCTCCCGCTGATGACTAAGCTCTTCTCCTCCTCTCGCTCTCGTACTCTCTTCCCGTCTCGTCGTCTTGCTCTCGCGGAAGAGAAGGGAGCAATAAAAGAAATCAAACAAACAAACCTCAGGTGCGAGTGAGAGATGGAGGGAGGAGCAAAGGGCGCGTACCAGATCCCGCGACGAAGGAGAGACGACGACAGGGGTGGTGGAGGTGGTGGGCAGGAGGAGGACTCAAGGGACCGTCGAGGTGGCGGCTCTGATTGGTATGGGTCGGGGCGCAGTGGGGGCGGGAGGGGCCGCGATCGAGAGGACCACTACGGCGGTGGCGGCGGTGGAAGAGGAGGGCGCAGCACGGACGGTGGCGGCAGCCGCTACGGTGGTAGTGCCAGCCGAGGCGAGGGCACTGCCCCGTACGACCGTCACTCGCAGCGCGACTACAATGACCGCGGCGGCTCATCATCTTACGGTGGCGGCTACGGCTCGAGGCAAGCCGGTTATCAGCGGGACGCACGCCCCTTGCAGCACTACGGCCGCTCGCCTCCATCTGCAGGCGGCAGCTTCCAGCAGCGAGACGATGCACGCAGCCACCACGGTACCGATCTTTCCTAATCTTATGCACGCAAGATCGGTGGCCTGCGCTCATGCATCTCCCCTCCTCTCTAGATCAAGGTGGTAGGGGTGGTGCTGGAGGGCGGCAGCTGGCGCGAGGTCGCGTGAGGCGGCGGGGCGATGAAGTGTCGCAGTCGGTGTCCGTGCCCAAGGAGTACGGCGGCATCGTGGTCGGCAAGCATGGCAAGAACCTCCAGCGCATAGGGTACACAACGCTTCGTCTCCCTCATCCTCTAGAGCGTGTTTGTGTAACCTCCTCTGCGCCCTTACATACACGTCTCACGCACACACATGCACACGCCATCGCAGGGACTCTGCCGATGTGGAGATCTCTAATGGCTACGATAACCCGCTCAACCCGGGCCTGCTCAGCTTCACCATCAGCGGCACGCCGACGGCCATCGAGAACGCCAAGCTCCAGATCTTCTATGCCGTGGTACGTACGGAGAGACTCACGCGGCCTGCACGCACTGCACCTCACACTTGCTTGTCGTCGTGTTGGTGTTCTGAATGTGCGGTACAACCGATCTGCAGTCGGGTGGCTTCACGAGGGACAAGTGCGAGGACAGCTTCCTTATCCTCAACACAGGCATCGAGCCGCAGGAGCTCGTCCAGTTCGTTCCCGCCAGCGCTCGGCAGGTCTATGGACCCGCCGACACCTACTCCCTGCGACGCGTGGCTCAGAGCGCCGTGCGCACACTCACCTCGAAGCTCTCTTCATGCTCTCGGCGTCATCCTCAATCGCGATTGACGTCGTCTGTTTATGCGTGATGACCTCGTAGGACGCCGTGGACGACGTGGCCAAGCGGATGGCGGCCCTTAATCTGGGAAGGCTCAAGGTGGAACGCGAGGCCCGAGGGGGCATCACCGACAGCAGAACGGCGGTGCAGCGCGTCGCACGACTGCTGCGAGAGACGCGCGGCTTTCCAGGTATCATCCCGTCTGTGCTGACGCGAGACCAGAGCTGTTTGCTGAGCGAACGAGGGGTGCAACGCAGGCAAGGTGCGGTTGGTGGCACGCCTGGGGCAGATCACGTTCCGCGCGATCGGCCAGCTGGTGATGCCGGCCAACAAGCCACACTCCTACTCCACCATGGAGCCGATTGTGCGCGATCGCTGCACTCCACGCTTCGTGACCATGTACGCTCCTTCTCACTCCAGTTTCGTTTCGTCCGTGGCTTCGACTGACCTCACCGCTCGCGTCTTCACCCATCGCGCGGCGTCACGCTGTCCACACAACGCGCAGCACGGACGAAACCGAAACGAAGCTGGCGCACGAAGGACTGACCCAGCTCTTGGCCGAAGGCTACGCGCCAGAGGTATGCGCCAGGAGGAGAGTCGCTTGCTAGCTCTCGTTGTTAGTGTCATGCCATGGTGAGCTCACAACCGCGACCAGGCCAGGGAGATCTATGAGTTCAAGGTCTGGGACGAAGCCAGCCACATCCCCCTGTCCATCACGCTGAACAAGAACGCTGACGGTCAGTTCACGCTCAAGGAGGTGCGCACCACCTGGCCTGTGTGACCCGTGTGCGCGCGCGCCTCAACTCACACCACGGCCGCCGCCGCTCCTGCTGTTGCGAGCGCAGGCGTTCATGGTGAGCAGCAAGAAGCTCATCTGTGACTTCCTCTTCCCCACCGACGAGCCCGACGTGCGCATCTGTCTCGACACCCAGCGAGCGGTCGAGGCCAACGAGCCGCTGCTCGACTTTGTGCGCCAGATCCGGTGTCACGCTAAGGCGGAGGCGACGGCGGAGAGCGAGAGCTCGAACGTAGGCGAAGAGGAAGAGGTGCTCACCTTCCCTGCGCCTCCGACCGTCGACATTGAGGGAACCTCGAAGGACGACGAGGAGATGGCGGCGCCGGCCAAGCAACGCTTCCACGCCTTCTTCCTGCGCAAGAAGAACGACATGATCTACCGGTTGAGCGAGGACTGCTTCGTGCGTACGACCCGCGTGTCTGAGACCGGCTTCGGCAACGGCGAGCGCAACCGAAAGTGGGAGACGGAGATCGAGTTCGTCACCGCCACCGCCGACGCCATCACGGAGGACGAAGCTCTCGAAGCGCGTCTCGAGGCCTTCTTCGACGCGGTGCTTCAGGCCAGAAGCAAGCTGCACAGGGGCTGAGCATGCGTGCTCTGTCCCCATCCACCGAATCGTGTACATACCGCGAGCGAACCCTGATTCTCTATGTTATATCTCTCTCGTTCTGTGTACGCGACACGGCGTACTAGCTGCTGTGCTGCCTGCTGCTGGAGGGTGTCACCACTTGTCCTTCATCTGGCGCAGCTTGGCCATGGCCTCGACGGGATCGGCCGCGACGTCCAAGTTCAGCGCTTGCTTGATCGACTCGCGCTGGACTCGCATGAACGGATTGCACTGCAGCTCGTCGCCGATGGTCGACGGAATCGTCGGCTGTGGCGGGTCCTGGTTCCGCCTCTCCTCAGCCCACTTGAGCTTCGTCTGTCATCACCATCGTCATCGTCCACCACGCTGAGATCAGTACATGCGACACTACGGGGCAAGCGCACTCGATCGGTACTGTACCTGCAAGTCTTGGTTGTCCTTCTCTACCGACTGGGCGAACTGGAGGTTCTTGACGGTGTACTCATGGCCGCACCAGACCTGGGTGTCGTGGGGAAGCTGCGCGCACACCTCGACCAGCGCGTGGTACATCTGCTGGGCCGTGCCCTCGAAGAACCGCCCGCAACCGCCTGCGAAGACATCAACAACCAACGACACGTTGTCAAGACGCAGACGCCTTGGTGGGCAAGCTTGGGGAGTGCAGGCTCACGAGCGCTTACCGATGAAGAGAGTGTCGCCGCTGAACAGCGCCCGGGGAGAGCTATCGCCGCCAGCGAGGAACAGGACGTGGCCAGCTGTGTGGCATGGCGTGAAGAGGACCTCCACGTTGGTGCTACCGAGCTGCAGCGTCTCGGCGTCGGCGACCTTGTGCGTCAGTCCCGGGACTGGGGAGAGGGCACAGTCACGTGAGCGAATGCACTCGACCACTACGACGCACACGCACGCGAGAGAGCGATAACGCACTGCGATCATCGGCGCCATAGACGGGCGTGCCCTTGGGCAGGGACTTGAGCAGCTCCTCGTTGCCGCCGGCGTGGTCCCAATGGTGGTGCGTGGTGTAGATGGCCTTGATGGGCACGCCCTCCTTCTCCGCAGCCTCAAGTACCTTCTTCGGCTCCACCGGATCGACAGCCGCCGCCACCTTGTCTCGCTCATCGATGAGCAGGTACGCTGTGTAGTGTCGTGTGTCGCGTGAGTGTTGTAAGTTCAGGTCAGCACTGCACCGAGTGCACCAGTGATTGTCGGGGCTGGAGAGAGCACCGTAGTTGTCGGACAGGACGGGCACGGGCACTACTCTGAAGGTCGACATGTCTGTGTATGTGTCTGTGCGCGTGCAGCACAGCAGGGCGAACGTACGGCGTGAGAGATTGTTTTTTTGCAACAAAGATGAAATCTCGTGCGCTCATTCGTCCCCCCCCCCCTTAAAGTGAGGCCAAGTGCGTGTGGCGGCCACACCTGGGTGCAGCCTCGCCGCGATGGTGGTGCTCAGTGGGCAGAAGAGCTGCAGCTGCGAGCGTGTCCTCCAGCAAACGATTGTGCCTCCCACCCTGGTGCCCTGGGTGAGAGGGCGATACCTTAGTCGCGCGGCAGCTCTCGTGGTGACCTTGTGGGGAAGAGGAGTCGTGCACGACCCTTCTTCTCACTCAAAAGAGATTGGATACAATAATCAATCAGCGAGCGGCGGTACAACGCGCGCCACGAGAGGAAACGGCGACATCTTGGGCTCAGAGCGCGTTGGGACCAAGCGGCACGTGCGCAAGTGAGCCAGAATTTTCTCGAACTCAATGCGCTTGATTCGATGGAATTTCTGATTTGGTTCTGTTTGTTTCTGGCGTGCTGGTTGGCTGACCCTGTGCGCCTGTTTCCTGTGCATGTAGACTGTAGAGGCCCACAGGACTCATGTCTCCCGCACCGCAGCACGCCGCACTCCTCTGTGCGGCTGTGGCGTGCTTCACCCTCGAGAACGGTGGAACGTGTTGCCATGTGTCGCACCGTGCGTCCTTGGACGGGGGAAGCGACAGATCGGCCAGGCCCTGCACGCAAGAGCGCAGCGGTGAGTGGGCGGAGCTTTGCGTACCGGAGGTGGCGGGGTTGAAATTCGAATGTGCGGTCACCTGTTGGACGGTGTGACACCTGCGGCAGGCGAGCGCCCCTTCGCAACTGCGGCGGAGACGGAGACACAGACCACTGAGTCGTGTACAAACCGCGCCATGTGCCACCACAAGGCGGGCGTTCAACTGCCTTCTGCAAAAACGTGAGAAACACAAGGGAAGGGAGAGGATGGGGATGTCGCTTTGGCTGCGAGGTCAGTCTGAGTAGTTGTCGTCCTCCTCCTCTTCCTCGCTCTCGTCGTCGTCTTGGTCTGAGTCGTCCTTCATCTTCTTCGTGAGGGCCTTGGCCTTGGTCACGCGCGCGGGAGCTGCCGCCCTCCTTGGAGGGGGCTTCTTGCTGGGCTTCTCCTCCTCGCTATCCTCCTCGCTGATGTCCTCCTCATCTTCGTCGCTGTCCTCCTTGGCCTTTTTCTTCGCGACGGGCTTTCTGGCGGTAGTCGCTGCTGCGGTTTTCTTCGCTGGCGCTGCCCTCTTGGCCGGTGCCTTCTTAGCCGGCGGCTTTTCCTCTTCGCTCTCCTCATCGCTGTCGGACTGGATCTTCTTCTTGGCCGCAGCGGCTCTGGCCTTGGGTGCTGCTGTCGGTTTGGCGGTAGCGGCGGCCTTGCCTCTCGCTGCGGGCTTCTTGACCACCTTTGCCTCCTCCTCGTCTTCGTCACTGCTGCTCAAGTCAACAAGGGCTTTGGTCTTGGTCGTGGTGGTTGTCGTGGTTGCGGCCTTGTTGAGCGGCCTCCTCTTCACTACGACCGGCGACTCCTCCATCTCGCTATCTTCATTCGCGGGCTTGGGGATCTCCTTTGCCTTGCTCGCACGGTCATCTGAGTCCTCGTCGTCGTCAGTGATGCTGATCACGCTGGCCTTCTTCCCCATCTTGGCGGTCTGCGCTATTATCTCGTCTCCCGAGTCGTACTCGTCCTTCTCCTTGGCCGCCGACTTAACGGCGACAGCGGGCTTCTTGAACATGTCGTCGAGCTTCTTCTGTGCGGCATCCTCAGCCTTCTTAGCTGCGGCTGAGGTCGCCGCCTTTCGGGCGGCCGGAGCGCGCTTGGCGGGGGCTGGAGCGGGAGTGTCGTCATCCGAATTCCCCTCCATCTTCTGCTTCTTGGCAGCTGCTGCCGTTGGTCGAGCTCGGGCTGCCGGGGCTCGCTTGACGGGCGCCGCGCTGAAATCATCGTCGTCCGAGTCGTCCTTGCTCTTCTTGGGCGCGGGCTTCCTCTTGGGCGGCGCCCTCCTGCGACCGCGGCCGGCCTTCTTGCTGTTCGGCACGCGTGATTCGATGTCACGAATCTCCTGCAGGTGGGCCTGGATGACGCCAACACAAACAGATTGGATCAGTCTAACTGGCAGTGACAAAGAATAGCGCAGTGAGAACTCGAGAGCTATACCTCGAAAGCCTCGAGGAAAGCGTCCAGATCTCTTTCCCAGAGGTCTTTGATGGGAGTGGCCTTCAGGGTGTCGAGTTCCCCCTGCTTTTCGTCCCTCTGCTTCTGCAACTTTTGAACCTGTGATGCGGAAGGAGGAAGAGAGGCTCGCTCAGAGAAATGCTCACAGAATAAGCAGGCCATAGTGACGTACCCTCTCCATCGTCAAGTTCCAGATGGGCATGCTCAGAAGATAGTTGTAGCCGGTCTCAGCCTTCTTGACAGCCTTGGATTCGTTCTCCTCCTCATCGTCGTCATCGGTGGCGCCCTTCTTGGCCTTCGCTGCCTTCTTCTTCTTTTCCTTGGCGTCGTTCGCTAGCTTATCGAAGCCCATTTCCTCTAGTTGCTTGAGAAGGTCCACCTTCTTGCGGTTGTTCACCACAATCTCCTTCTTTATGACACCGAGAATGAAGCGGACTTGGTTGTCGAGCTTCGACAGTTGCTTGTTCAGGGCGTCGGAAAGGTAGGCCTAGAGCAAAGAAAGCAAGAGCTAATCAGTCACCGGCACGCTTGGGCTTGACACGCAAACAAGGAGCGAAAGAAAGGAGGGGGTTACCTTCCGCTTCTCGTAATACTCGAGGCGAAGATCGTAGAACTCCTGGAGGACCGACAAGCACGATCCGTACCTGGCAATGTGCCCGTTGCGATCATGCAAGTGAATGTTGTTCATACTGATGTACTTGGAGAGCTTTAACTGCTTCTCGATCTCGTCGTTGTCCCACGCAGCCGCCTCGTCGGTGAGGGTAATCACGAAATGGACCTTCGAGTCGGTATGGTGCTCTGTGTACTCCTGCGCACACATATATTGCATGAGATGAGAATGAACAGCAAACCGCATTAAAGGCAAGTACGCAAGAAGCCTGACCTTGACGACGGCAAACGTCCTCTTTTTGCCGGCCTCAAGCAGGGTCTCCAGGAACTTCTTGTAGTGCTGCGTCCAGACGCCGATGGGCAGCTCGGTGATCTCTAGTGTGTGAGAGTCAGGCTTATTCCAGACGCCGGTGACCCGGTATCGAGGAATCTTGCCGTCCGTGTCGTCCACAAGAGAACCCTGCATGCGACGAACATGACTCGCAATGAGTTCTCCCTACCTCGCATGCATACACGCTCAATCTAAGGGCTTACCTCGAATCCGCGATACCAGGGTAGCATCTCCTTCGGCGCTTCGTTCCTGAGCATCCGCTTGATGTTTTCGACGATGTCCTTTGGGTTGTAGTTCGGCACACTAGTGCTCCAGCCGGTACCGATACCCTCACTGCCGTTCACCAGCGACATGGGAATGATGGGCACATAGAACTCGGGCTCCACCAGCAGACCGTCGTCATCGAGGTAGTTGAGCAGCTTGTCGTCATCGGGGTGGAAGATCAATCGGGTGATCTCGCAGAGACGCGTGTGGAGATACCTAGGTGGATAAAGGAGGAGGGCTTAGGCCAAGCGGTCGACACGACGATGAAAAAGGCGCATGTACCTAGGGCTGGCCGCGTCCTTACCGCCTTGGAGTCGACTACCGAAACTACCAGCGGGGAAGAGAAGGTTGATGTTGTTCGATCCGACAAAGTTGTGGGCCATGGCGACGATCGCTTTGTTCAGCGACTCCTCGCCGTGATGGTAGGCCGAGTGCAGAGAAACGGAACCGCTCAGCTGAGCCACCCTGATCTCCTCCTTGATGTTCTTGCTTAAGCAGGTGTAGAGAATCTTGCGCTGACCAGGCTTCAGTCCGTCGACCACCGAGGGAATGGAACGGGTGCAGTCGGCGATCGAGAAGTGGATCAGCTCCTTGTGGATAAAGTCGCTGTACGGCAGCTCGTCCACATCTTGATCCAGGTAGGTGCCAGGCTAATAGAACGGGGGCTGTTGTTAACTGCTGTTGGCGGAGCACGGAGAGTTGCACAATGATGCGTACCTCAAACTTAGAGATCCAGTTCTTCCTGTCTTCGACTCGCTTCTTGTTGAAAGCCATATCGATGGCGTCGCCGTCTTCTTCACCTCCCCAGCTGAAATCGATCTTGTGGCGCTGGAGCTCGGAGAAGTACTCCTTGGCCTCCTGGGCGGAAGAGGTACCGAGACCCTTGTAGTACTTGACCTTCCACCCCAGACCGTTGTTGTTCTCCTGCTTCCATGTCTCATACTCGGTCATGGTGTAGAACGAAATGGTCTCCGACTTCTTCGTAGCCTGCACCGATTGACTGTCAATCAACGAGCTCACATGGAAGGCACAGAACAGAGGAGAATGTTGCCAACCTTCACGATGGGAGTAATGAATTCAGTGAGGAATCCGGGCGTCTTGAGCAGGTCGGGCCAGAAGTGATGGACGAAGTTGATTACAAGGCCCTTGATATGCGAGCCGTCGTGATCCTGATGATGTAGCAAGCACAAAAGCGTGAGAAAGTCATTACATTGGCCGATGTGCTGAATCGTATGAAGATGAACGCGCACCTGATCCGTCATGATCATCAGGCGCCCGTAGCGCAGACCCTTGGTCGATTCGTATTTGAGGTTGGGCTTGAGGCCGAGGATCTGCATGATGTGTCCGAACTCGACGTTGTCCATGATCTGCTTGTGTGTGGCCTCTCGAACGTTGAGGGGTTTACCCTTGAGCGGGAAAACGCCATAGCGATCCCTGCCCACAACCGACAGACCGCTCACCGCGAGGGTCTTGGCAGAGTCTCCTTCCGTGAGGATGAGCGTGCACTTGTCGGCGTTCTTGCCGCCAGCCTCGTTGGCGTCTTCCAGCTTAACAATGCCGGTCACCCGAGTCTTCTTCGTACCGCCCTTGCGACCGAGCTGCTGCTTCTGCTTGAACTGCGCGAATTGAAGAACGTTCTCGACGATGGTGCACTTCAGGGAAACTGAGAAGATGATTCAAGAGTCACGCGTCAGTAAATGTGCACCATCACGAGTCGCTGGAAGGAGACAGGCAAGCACTTACTCTTCTTGACGAACTCTGCGGGCAGCTCGCACTTGGAGCCGAACTTGGATGACTGGCTTGTGAGGGTCTCCTTCGTCTGCGAATCGAACGCCGGATTGACGATGAGCGAGTTGACGAAGACCCAGAGGTAGTTCTTGATCTGGTGGCCCTTGATCTCGGCACCGCCCTTGTTCTTCTTGTTGATGTACGGCATGAGATCCTTCGTCAGTTTGTCGGTCACGTACTTGACGTGAGTACCGCCCTTGGTCGTGCAGATACTGTTGACGAAGCTCACTTGCTGGAACTGGCCGGAGCTGCTCAGCGCCACGCACACCGACCAGCGGTCGTTGATCTGCTGGAAGACGTGCGGCACTTCCTTCTTCTCGAAGTAGAGCTCGACGTACTTCTCGAAGCTGCTGATCTTGATGAGCTGCTCGTTGAGATAGACCTTGAGCTTCGGGTTGCAGCCGGCGATATCGTACACGCGCTTGGTGAAGAGCGCGATGATGTCCTTGTCGAACGCCGTCATGTTGAATCGCTTGAGGTCGGGCGTGAAGCTCACCTGCGTGAAGTCGTTCTTCACCGCCGTCGACTTGATCACGGGCTCGTGGCGCTTCGTCATGTTGTTCTCCCACTCCATGAAGAACTTCCTCTTGCGCTTGCTGTCGAGACACTCCACGCTGAAGTGCTTCGAGAAGATGTTGGCCAGCTTCGCACCGTAGCCGTTACGTCCGCCTGTGACCTTGTTCATGTCGTCGTCGTAGTTCGACGAGGTGAGGAGATGACCGAAGATGAGCTCGGGGACGTGCATCTTCTCCTCCGCGTGCAGCTCGACCGGAATGCCTGTTCATTCGTCATCAGAGAGCCATCCTGATCGTGTAAGCTCATGACAGGTCCAGTGTGCATAACATAGAGAGAGAGAGAGAGAGAGAGAGCGCGCGCGTTGCAAGAACACGAGCACCGCACCTTGTCCGTTGTTCCATACGCGGATAGTGTTGGTCTCAGCGTCGATGGTGACCTGGATTTTGTCCATGGTCTTGTCGCGCTGGAAGTTGTCGGCAGCGTTGACGAGGATCTCGTCGAAGATCTTGTAGAGACCAGGGACGTAGGAGATCTCGCGGTAATTCATCCCCACCAGCTCGTCATAGACCCACATCTTCTCCTCGCGCGACTCTATCGAACCAACGTAGGTGTCTGGCCTGAGAAGGACGTGCTCCAAGGGCGTCTTCTTCTGATAGATCTGCTCGATCGTCTTGCCGTCGGTTGTCTTGGGCTGTACCACTTGGAACGAGTCATCGCTGTCATCGTCGTCCGAGACGACCTTGCGCGACTGCTTGGCGGGCGCAGCTCGCTTCGCCGGGGCCTTGGTCGCCGCTCGCTTCGTACCTGCCTGTGATCAGCAAACACAGAAATTAGTGACCCATCAATCGCGAGTTGGCTTGCACCAATAGTGGAGCACAGCGCATACCTTCTTTGCAGGGCTTCCGCTTCCCCTCTTAGGCGCCTAAAGGGACGCCAGCCCAATTTGTTCAAGATGGAAGAGGTCAGAATTTCTCGATAAATATGCAATTGATTCAACTCTATAACCGAACGTACCGCTTTCTTTGGTGCGTAGCCATCATCAGAGAAGTCAAAGTCATCATCGTCAGACGACATCTTGGCTGCGCTTCAGTTCTGAACCGCTACACACGCCGAAGCTCAGCCTGCCTTCCACAATCGAATCAGCCAAGTGGCCCCAAGCCGAGGGCGTTTCATGCTCGTTGGCGCCTTTTTTTTCCCGCCTCCCCGAAACTCCCGAATAGCATTCCAAGCATTCCATAAATGAACAATCTGAGGTGCGCACAAACAGAGAGAAGCAAGTGGGTAGGCTTGGGCTGGGTGGTGAACAGGGGGTGTATTTAGGAATAGATCACAAGTGTCGAACTTGTGTAGGGCGTGAGAGGAGAGAGAGGATGTGGATTAATCTATTTGGCCATCATCATCTTGACGAACTCCTCGTAGTGGATCTGGCCGTCGCCGTCGACGTCAGCCTCACGGATCATCTCGTCGACCTCCTCGTCGGTGAGCTTCTCACCGAGGTTGGTCATGACGTGCCTCAGCTCGGCAGCCGAGATGGTGCCATTGCCGTCCTTGTCGAACACTAAAAAAAGGAAAACGAGTGAGCTTCAGTGTAAGTGGCCACTTGGCGGTTGGAGGGAGAGAGGTACCCTTGAAGGCCTCACGGATCTCCTCCTCGCCCTCAGAGTCCTGCATCTTCCTCGCCATCATGGTAAGGAACTCTGTACGGTACATGGAGGCACTGTTACAACAGAGTTCTTGATGTCAGCAGAGGAGGCTAGAAGGTACCAGGGAAATCGATGGTGCCATTGCCGTCGAGGTCGACGTCCTTGATCATGTCCTTGAGCTCAGCCTCCGTGGGGTTGGCGCCGAGCGACCTCATCACGGTACCCAGCTCTTTGGAAGTGATCTTACCATCGCCGTCCTTGTCGAACAGGGAGAAGGCCTCCTTGAACTCCGCCATCTGCTCCTCGCTCAGTTGTTCAACCATGGTGATGAGTTTTTTTTGGTGGGGCTACTCTCTCTTCTCTTGATGTGGGTTGCGAGGTGAAAGATCTGAGTTGGTCCTTCTCCCCACAAGCTTGAAGGTCACCCCCTCGCCCTAGCACTCCAGAGTACGGTTGCCGCGTTGCCTGCCTAATCCACGCAATGGCACGAGACCTCAGGCCCAATCAACGTCCACCAAAACCGCGTTCGATGCTCCTTTTTGCAGAGCGTTACAATGCGACTAATGCTTGGAATGGTCGAAATGATTCGCTGCATACCTCGCGAGAAAATACTGGTGGTATGTAAAAGAGTGAAGAGTTTACATATTTATATTGGTTATTATGTACAAGTGGTGTACTACATGGATGGGTCGTGGTGTGGTGACGCACGATCGTAACTGGACGTGTTCGGCGTTACTGCGCATCGGCCATCACGCGGGTGAGGGTGCCAGCGAGGCACAGCTCGTAGGCCATCTGCTTGACCACTAGATCCGCCAGCAGAAGCGCCACCACCTCGCCCTCGGCCACGCTCAGCTGGCGCGGCTGTCGTCGTTTGAACGCTTCATCGGCGACGGCGGCCATCGTCACCTTACGTGTCTCCGTCGGTGGTGCCTGCGCTTCATCGGGGCGAGGGCGCGGGCGGAGTCTCGCCGTCCCCGGCGTCGAGGGGAAGGACGGGCAGCCGAATGGCATCGTCTCCTCCAACGACGGAGGCGATGAAGGCGCGACTGGAGCGAGAGAGGGTCGTCTCTTGGGATCTACCGCATTGGCCGGGAGCGAAGGCGATGACGGCGGAGAGGGAGCGGACGGCAGAACGCTGTTGGCAAAGTAGCCGATCGACGACATCAGGGTGAACCTGAAAGACGTGGCCTTGTCTCCCGACGACTGGCACTTGCTAGCGGCCGAGGCCGAGGAGGGAGATCCGGTCGTCGTTGTCTTGGGCGATGGAATGTCGATCAGGGTCCATGTGGCGCTATCCTTGGCTCGCCGAAGACGAGCGACGTCGATCTTGCCCTGCATCAGCTGCTGGGCGACGTCCCACAGGTGGTTCATCTCGACCACGAGCCGTGCCGCGGCCTGCAGCTCATCGCCTCGATCCCTGTTGTACACATCGTGCTGGAGCTGCTTCTTCTTCGGCAGCAGATCAACGCCTCTCTTGGAGTTCCTCCGCTTCTGATGCGTGGTGTGATCGCTCCGCTTGGTGCTCTCTGTCGCGGAGGAGAGCTTGTTGGCGTCGCGGTAGGCCAGCATGAGCGCCGTCTGCCAGCGCGCTCGAGAGGACGACGTGGCGGCCGACCCCACAAAGTACTTGCTGACCTCGAATTGCTCCAGCTGCTCGCGCCACTCCTCCACCTCCTCGTCGTCCGTCATCATCTTCATCCCCGGCGCGTCCTTGTCCTTGCTCTTGCTCTTGCCGCCGCTCGACTTCCTCTTCTTCGTTCCGGCGTGGTGCTGTCCAAAGAGGTGCTTGAAGTACTCCTTCTCCTCCTTCGAGGGCCGTACGTGCTTCTTCATCGAGCGAGTGAGCTTCGATGGCGCGAACGTCGAGGGCGACGATGGAGGCGAACCCGACGGAGACGAGGACGAGGACGATGAGAGGGAGGCGGCGAGGAACGACGAGAGGGAGACGGGCGGCGAAGCGGGCGGAGGGGACGCAGAGCCAGAGAGCAGCCGCGAGATGGTGGGCGAGGAGGGCGGGGAGACAAAGAGGGAGGAGAACGAGGCCAGCGACGAGATGGAGGACGTGGAGGGGAGGGGCAGCACCGAATGCAGGTGCAACTCGAGCCTCTCCACCACCGCCTGCGCTGGCGACTGTTGCTCGCACTCGGGACCCGGGACGGGCATCTTCTGTGCGGCTGGCGCAGCCGTCGTCGTTGTCCTCGATGACGAGGAGGAGAAGAACATGGGCGGCTTGTTGTGCGGATCGTACCCGCGCTCGATGGGCGTGGAGGTGGAGGTGAAGGTGGGCGAGTGCGTGGGGGAGGAGAGGCCGAGGGCCAGGCGCCGGGGCATGAGCCGCGAGGGCGATGGCGGGCAGGTGGTGAAGTCGTGGCGTCGCGAGAACAGGAGCAGCTGCTCCTCCATGCTGGGCGCGTAGTGTGTGGGGGTGGACTGACCTCCTACCCGAGCTGACGTTGCGGGGATGGGTCCGGCCAACGCCATCGTCGTGTCTCTCTAGCTTCGAGCTTCGAGGTGCAGCTCAGCCTCGGACGGCACGCGAAGGGCGCGAGGTGAGCTGGTCTGGTGATGACCGGGTTCTGTGGATCGCCTTTGTCGCGAGACAGCACACAGCCATGACAGGGGCACGCGACAACAAATTAATCGACCACGAGAGACTCGTCGAGCTTGGTGAAGTCAGAGTAGAAGGCCTGCAGTGCCAAGCACACGAACAAGGACACACGTGTGAGGTCAGTCCCAGGTTCCTTGAAGAAGAAGATCTCAAACAACAACAAGAAGAGAACCTTGAGGAGGTTGACGGCGTGGGAAACGTCGTCGGCGCCGCACATCTCGCGGATGCTGTGCATGGAGAGCTGGGGCAGGCCGATGTCGATCGTGCGGATGCCGCAGCCGGCGGACAGGATGGGTCCGATGGTCGAGCCGCACGGGCTGTCGTTGCGCACCACGAACTCCTGGATGGGCACGCCATGGCGACGGGCGAGCTCCTTGAGCAGGAAGGCCGTGATCGAGGTGGTCGCGTAGCGCTGGTTGGCGTTGTACTTGATCGCCACTCCCTTCTGCATCATCGGCTGGTGGTTCTCCTCGTGCTTCTCCCTGTCCACATGCCACCACGATTGAGTGTGAGTATGAGCATGAGTGAGCATGAAGGAGCACACACATGCAAGGAGGAAGAGGGAGTACGGGTAGTTGGGGTGGACAGAGTGTGCCATGTCGGCGGAGATGAGGTAGCTCTGCCTGTAGGCTCGCTGGACGGCGTCCACCGAGTTGCCGAGACCGGCGCAGGCCAGGATGCGCTCGATGGTCTGCGGCATGAGGTTCGACGCAGCACCGTGCGCCGACTCGCTGCACGGAAGAGAGAGGGAGAATGGGACGTGATGATCAGCTATCTGATGAGCTCAATGGTCTGCCGCGAGCATGGCATCATACCTTCCTATCTCCTCGTTGTCAAAGAGAGCCACCAGCCTGATCCTGGTGTCGTTGGCCACCGACTCAGGAGTGGAGGCAGCCAGGAAACCCTGATCAGTCGTCGAGGCGCCACGAGAGGCGTAGATTATCAGTGAGCAACTTGTCGAAGCACAGTGGACGAGGGAGAGATGCGCTATGTGCGTACGGTGAGACAGCAGTAGGACATCATGAGGTTGTCCAGGCGAGGTGAGAAGATGAACTCGTTGAGAGCGCCGCCAACGCACGCGGGCTGGGTGTCGCACACGCTCAGCTCCAAGTCGCGGATCTGCGAGGCTGAGGAGTGCACACGTGAAGACATGTGAGTATCTTTCCTTCTCCAAAGTACGGCCGCTAAGCCGAGAGCTGCATACCTTCAACGCCGAGCTCGTCGGCCAAGAGCTTGAGCAGCAGCGGCTGGTGCGAAGGCTTAGCATCGGTCGGCTTGTTAAGGGTGCTGATGAATCACGTGGCCAAGGGTAAGCCATCACTCACTTCACCATCGTGAAAACAAGGCCGTGTGGTGCGTAGGCAGGCGGGAGCCTACGTACTTCTTGATGCTGGTGGCGAGAACTGGGAAGCCGAGGTGAGTCTGCGTGTTGATCTTGAACGCACTACGCTCGTCGGCAGAGGTCAAGTGAATGGCGAGGTTGGGCACACGCAAAATGGGCCTGTGGGTCACACATGTGAATGCAACAACGTCAGAATCTTTCCTTCAGGTCAGGAACACTCCGTGTACGCGGGCACGCCCACAAGCCTCTGGTGAAGACGAACCTGGTGATTCGGACCAGGCGGTGCTCGAACTTGTTCTCGCCGGTGGCGATCACCACTCGGCCAGCCACAGTCAGATCCCTACGCGCAGTCAAGCGATCAGAATTGAAACGACATGCGTGCATGCGTGTGCAAGGGCGAACAATACCTGTCGAACCAGGTGTGCCACAGGCCACCACCGTAGGTCTCGACGCCCACCTGGAGGAAGCCCTTGCTCTCACGGATCGACACAGGCTTGATCTGTGCAGTCGTACACAAACACACACATGTCCGTCGATGAGCTCAGTGGTCTGCCGCACGACACGCGTGTGGATGGGTGATCAAGAAGCGGGACGGCCGAAACCTTGAGGTTGGGGCTGTCGGTGTGCGCAGCCGAGATGTTGATGCCGTTGCCGGCCTCCTGCACGTTGGCCAATGCACATCGCATGTGAGGAATCAGTGTGTGCGGTGTGGCGCGTGCCGTGTAGTGTGTGGCATGTGGCGTGTGGCGTGCGTACGTATTTGCCGCCCACGACGAAGGCGAAGATGGAGGAGTGGTTGCGGGTGAAGAAGTACTTCTGGCCCGCCTTGAGCTTCCACTCCTCGTTCTCCTTGATCTGCACGAAGCCCTCAGCGAGGAGACGCTCCTTGGCCGACTGGACGGCGTGGAAGGCCGACGGGCTGGCGTTGACAAAGTCGAGGAAGCCCTGCACCTGCTCGTCCGTCTTCAAATCCTGTTGTGATCGTCCATGTTGTGGCGGGTGAGATTCACCCCCGCTGCGACTGGTCGTTTCTGTCGTTGTGGCGTAGGACGCAGCCGACGAGCGACATCTCAACAATTTTGATGAACAAAAAATAGATCGATGATGTTGGCCTCCTCGTCTTCCTGCCAGCGAGATGGACCGCCCTACAGCGGCTGTGGCTGGCCCCAAATAAAGGGTGGTCACCAATTTGGCCTGCTGCCCCAGATCTGCGGATCTGCAGAGCTGCGCTGCGCTTGTGATGCTCCTGACAGATTTCTGTGTCGTCACACATAAGCAAATGCAACGCGCGCGTTGGCACTCGCACGATTATAGAGCTGTGGCGTGTGCTTCATGCGGGGGCGGGAGGGTGGCGATGGGCAGCCACGAGGGAAGGTGAAGACCAACGTACCATCTGTGTGCGCTTGGTGTGCGTGTCGTGACTTATGTTTTTGCCAGGGAGAGGAAATAAAAACTCAGCGAGAGATATTGGTTTCCTTCTTCGTTTCTTGATTTTTCTCTTCTTCCCTAGATTGTGTGCAAATCTGCAAACTGAGTTCCCCAGATTGTGTGCAAATCTGCAAACTGCTGGTGCGTTGCAGCCGGCTGGTGGGCTTGCAGTGCACCTCAGTTTTCTAGTGGTCTCATAAGAGTCCTCCAACTGCTTTTAGAGTATGGTTTTGTTTGTTTTGTTTCTGTGACTAGCTCTCTAAGGCCTGTTTATTTTTGGTGAACTGAGTGGTGCGCTGCCAGCACAAGGAGCACACACAAAGGTTACCCAAGGAGCAGTAGCTCAAATCCCAAGACACCCGTTTGGCGCGCTTTTCCACATGACGCCCGTTGGTCGGACATTTCATTTTTCTTCTTCGTGGTAGGCGGTTCACCCAAAACGCTGGAACAAGGTGCGCGTTGTGTTGTGGATCTTTTGGAGAAGCAGCTGCGCCGGAGCCAGGACAGGCCAGAGCTTGTGGTGAGGTGAGCAAGCATGGACTGCAGCGTGCGCGTGGTGGTGCGATTTCGGCCCGTCAACGAGCGGGAGAAGACCGAGGAGGCGAGGGGAGTGACGGGGGCGAGAGGCGCCGGCACGGCGTTTGTCGTGCGCGAGGACGGCCGCTCCGTCGAGGTGGCCCGGCCCGACGGCCAGTTCCTCGTCCAGCGCGGCTCTCCCGACGTCTTCTCGTTCGACCGCGTCTTTGGCGGCGAAGCCCACCAGGTCAGTCGGCCCTTTACCTCCACCACCCATAACTAATTATCGTACTTGCCTGTGGGCTGAACTGACTCGTGTGTTGTGTTGGTGGACGCAGGCGGATGTGTACGAGGCGGTGGCGCAGGAGACGATTGTGTACGTTCGATTGCTTGCTTGCGTGCGTGCGTTGTTTGATGGGGAACTGACGCGCGTATGCTGTGTGTGTGTGTGTGTGTGGCTGAATTGTAACAGCGACGTGCTGAATGGCTACAACGGAACGATCTTTGCCTATGGCCAAACGGGCTCGGGCAAGTCGTTCACCATGTTTGGTCGCGACATCGACACCGATGAGCGTGGAATCATTCCTCGTGCCTGCAGGTACGTCGTCCTTCGCTTGTTCTGCTGCCGCGGCGATGAGACTGACAGATGATGGCCAGCCAACTGTTCAAGCGCATCACCGAGGACAAGGAGGGCACAGAGTTCACGATCAAGTGCTCCTTCATGGAGATCTACAAGGAGCGTGTGCGCGATCTGCTCAACCCCAAGAGCGTCAACCTCAAGGTCCACGAGACGCCCACGCGCGGCGTCTGGGTGGAGGACATCACCGAGGAGTTCGTGGCCACCGAGGACGACGTGCTCGAGCTCCTGCGACTGGGCGACAAGTTCAGGGCGGTCACGCCCACGCGCATGAACGACGCCAGCAGCCGCTCGCACAGGTAGACAATCCACACATCATCCCTGTTCATGCTCGTGTTCATGCTCGTGCTCGTGCTCATGCTCCTTATCGACAGCTTGTTCGTGCTGACGCTGCACCAGCGTATGCCGGATGGCTCGACCAAGACCGGTCGCCTCAATCTCGCCGACTTGGCCGGTATGTCACTAGTGAACGAGGGCACTGCTCACGCCCAAGCTCACCCACACGCACACACATTCGCTCGTATCGCCAGGATCGGAGAAGGTCTCCAAGACGGGCGCCAAGGGCAACACGCTGGAGGAGGCCAAGAACATCAACAAGTCGCTCGCGGCGCTGGGTAACTGCATCAACGCGCTCACCACCAAAGGCAAATCGCACGTCCCCTACCGCGACTCGAAGCTCACTCACATTCTCAAGGTGCGTTGCACATTTTGTGTGCGAGGGAGAGCCTCTTGCCTACGTTGTGATCACACCGCCATCAACGAAGCTATCGCTCTTCTCTCTCTCTCTCTCTCTCTTGCTGACCTTGCGATCAAATGCCGCGCAGGAATCGCTGGGCGGTAACAGCAAGACGACGCTCGTGTGCACATGCTCTCCGCACGAGTTTAACGCCGACGAGACAGTGTCCACGCTTCGCTTCGGACAACGGTCAGTTTGCCCCCTCAGAGAGATCGCTCTGAGTCCCATTTGCTCATCAGCAGACGTGTGCGTGGGCGATCGTGTGTGCAGAGCAAAGACGATAAAGAACTCGGTGCAGGTGAACAAGCAGCGGAGCGTGGAAGAGCTCAACGAGATCATTGCCGTGCTGCGCAAGGAGGTGAAGGCGCTCAAGAGATACGCCATCTTCCTCGAGTCCGAGATGCGCAAGCTCAAGGGCAGCGATTGGGCGCCGCCCAACGTCATCCCTCGCATGGTGCCGGCGTCTCCCGCCGCGCGCTCCGGCGGTTCCACGGCGTCGCCCTACAAGCCGTCCACTCCGTCATCCGCCCGGTCTATGGGCGGCGCCGGCACGCCCTCGCGAGCGTCGCTGATGGGAGCCAATCGGCGAGAGAGCGAGGACATGGATGACCCGTCGTCGCTGGGCGTGAGCGACATGCTCGACCCTGTGCGCGTGGCCGAGATGCGTGTGGAGATGAAGAAGCTCCTCATGGCTTCGTCCGTTCAGATCGAACAGCTCCAGGATGACCTCAAGGGGGTACGCCTCTTCTCTCTCTCTCTCTGTCTTGGAGCACAATGCGACACGCTCGAGCGTTCAGATGTTGAATGGCTTGCGATGCTGATGGTGGAATGACCTCAGGTGCAAGAGGAGGAGTACCAGAACAAGGAGAAGATCTCCAGGCTCAAGCAAGAGTTGAACGAGAGGTATGACGTCGATTCCGAGTGTGGCCCTCGTGTGTCGGTGGCGTGCAGCTTGGAGGGCCCTCTCACACGTACATGCATCACGAAACGGTGGGTTCACACAGGGAGTCGGAGAAGGAGAGGCTGGTCAGGGAGGTGGAGAACAAGGACATGGAGCTGGGCTCGCAGGTCAGGCGGCTCCACTACGAGCTCAAGCAGGCTCTGCTCGACGTACGTCGTGGCCTTCTCACTATCGCTCCCCTCCATTCACTCACTCACACTCGCCCTGATGTCGTCCACGCTTTGTGATCCAGGTCGAGAATGCCACAGCGCAGCTAGAGGGCGTCAACGACGAGAACGAGGGACTGAAACAGGAACTCACTGCGTCCAAGGACGAGCTCAACCGATTGATCCGGTACGAGCGTGGGATCAGGTGGAGTCACTCCTGAACAGCGACACGATCTTCTCACGCACGCACGACACACACACAAACCACAGTGGAAGGGAAAGCCTCGTCGATGAACTCACCAAGATCCTCCAGCCCGAACAAGCCCAGGCGCTCAACTGTACGTACTGTAGCGCGTCTGTGGATGTGCGTGCGTGTCTGCCGCCGACTCTAACCTCCACGCCACACCGCATGCGCAGTGGAGGAGATGCGCATGGATCCGGCCGAGCGTGAGGCCAAGCAGGCGCAGGCGAAGGAGCAGGCCGAGAAGCGTGAGGCCGACGAGTGGCGCAAGAAGGAGGAGCTCTACGTCAAGAAGGCGGCGCATTCGGCGTTGAGGATTGAAGAGATGGAGCGCGAGATGGACGAGCTCCGGCAGAAGGCCCGTCAGACCGAGCAGGCCCTCGACGAGGAGAAGCGCCGCGCGGCCCAGCGGGAGCGCGACCTCAAGCGGCAGGTCGAGCTGATGAGCGAGGCCGAAGAGATCGCACGCAGGCGTGGCGCCGCGACCACCATGAAGGTGGTCAAGCCCATTCGCGCGACCATCAAGGAGCAGCTCTTCCAACGCAAGTCCTTGATGCTCAAGCGGCGCGAACTCGCCGGCGTGGTCCTGAAGGAGGGCTGGCTCACCAAGGAGGGCGGTCTCGTGCGCAACTGGAAGAAGGTACGCGCCTTGCCACAACGCACACGCACCACAGCGCGTATCTGATCTCTACGTGTATGTGTGTGTTGATCGCAACGATCAGAGGTGGTTCGTGCTGCAGGACGGCAACCTGTACTACTACGAGAACGCCAACAAGGTGACGGGCAAGGGCTGCGTGCTGCTCGATGGCTGCGTGGTGACGCCGGCCGAGGGCGAGACCAAGAAGAAGCACGCGTTCGCCATCTACCACGACTCGCGCCGCACGTTCTACCTCCAGGCCGCCAGCGACAAGGAGCTGGGCGAGTGGACCGAGGCCCTCACCGAGGCCATCCACGACCACACCGCCAGCCGCGAGAGCTCCCTCTCCGGTTCTGGCGGAGACAAGAGCAGCGAGTGAAGACCCTTTTGCTTTTGTCCGCAAAAACTGTGGTAAATTTTTTCGTTTCAGTAAATTTCAAAATTTCAGTTGCAAAAATTTCGATTAATTATTTAAGTTCAAGGATGAGGAAGGCCGTGGCAGCGTCGCCGGCTGCGCGTCGGCTGTTCCCCATCGTCACGGCAGCAGCTGCAGCAAAGGATCCGTCCTCGAGCGCTCACCAGGCCCATGTTGCTGCTGCTTCGACCATCTCCATCGCCCAATTCAACATCCTGGGCAGGTTCGTTGCTTCTTCCCCCTTGTGCTCTCGCGTTGCTGCTGCGGCACCGGTGGCCTTGACGTGGTCTCTCTGCTCTGACGTCCACAGCTGCTGTGCAGCAACCTCGCGTCGCCGGCTCACTTCCCCTACGTGAAGCCAGAGTGCCTGGCCTGGCGGCGACGCAAGCACACCCTCTTGAACGAGATCAAGCAGCTGCTTGTGGCAGCGCCGTCCTCTTCATCGTCGTCGTCGCTGGCCGACGTGCTGTGCTTCCAGGAGCTGACCGACTACTGGGAGTTCTTCAAGCACGAGCTTGAGCGGCTGGGCTACGCCAGCGTCTACGTCAAGCGGCCCTCGCTCCACGGCACGTCGTGGTCCGGTGCGCACGCCTACGTATCTTACTTGCGCACGCGTGAGGAGCAGTGTCAGCGCTGATGGCTTACCACATGAGCACACACGCAACACGACACGACACGACACGACGTGCAGGTGTGGAGAAGAAGGACGGTTGCGGGATCTTCTTCAAGGACGATCGTTTCAAGCTCGTGACGGAGAAGTCGATCAACTTCAAGGACCAGCACGATCGCGTGGCCCTCATGGTCCTGCTCGAGGACCGAAACGGCTGCAGCCGCGCCGCCAGCCACGCACAGGAGCGGAGCGAGGTGGCACCTGGCGGTGGCGCGGAGGAGGACGAGGACGCCGAGGCGAAGCGCGACCTGGTGTTGGTAACGACCACCCATTTGTACTGGGATTCCACCAAAGTCGAAGATCAGATGAAGGAGCTCCGCGAAGGTATCCACCTCTCCATCGTTGCCGGCATCACAACGAGCTCCGAGTGTGCGCGTGTGCGCGTGAATGTGTGTGCTGACTCGCGGAGGAAGTGGGGGAAGGGATCGAGGAGATGAGGAGCATGGTGGAGCGCAAGTACAACCAGAGCAGGCTCCCTATCTTCTTCTGTGGCGACTTCAACAACTCACCACAGTCGCCCATCTACCGCTACATGCGCGATGAGATCGGCGTGCCGATCGGCCCGCGCAGCAACACCCGCATGCGCAGCGCCTACGACGTCTACGGCCTGCTGCAGCCCGACCAGGGCCAGATCCTCCTGCCCGAACCGGGCGCTGATCGTGGTGCGGGAGAGGCCGGCGGGCTGGGGGAGCCCACGCACACGACGGTGACGTCGCGTCGGTGCTGGACGATTGACTACATCTGGTACACCCCGTCCTACCTCCGACCCACGCACCTGCTCGAAGTGCCCGAGGTACCTCTCCCTCATGCACGACACGCTGGATCATGGTGGTAGCAGTGATCACTGATTGTGCATGTGCGTACGCTGCAGGAGGAAGCGCTGCGGGCAGAGGAGGGACCGGAGGGCTGGGTGGAGAGGGAGAACGAGCACCGGCTGAGCGAGGCGCGCAAGAAGGGCAAGAACGAGGCCGATGTGGAGCTGCTCCGAACGACCAACAACTACAACGGCCTGCCCAACTCCGTCTTTGGCAGCGACCACCTGCCCCTCATGGCCGTCTTCGAGTGCGTCACCGCGGCCGACCCCACATCCCAAGGACATTAGCTCCCGCCCCCGTTGCTGCATCAGGTTGGGACTAGCTCCCCGTCGCGAGTGAGGAACATGTGTGCAGTTGTATTAGTACAACAAAGATGATCTAGATTACCCGCTCGTGCGGACCCGTTGGAGGGTGTTCGCGACTGGGCGTCGCGCAACGATTGTTTGTGCCGAAACCCGAACTTAGGGCGCGCGTGGAACCCGCGCCAATCCGGGACCGTTCGGGAAACTGTTGGAAGGTTCACGGGCCACCGCGTCAAGGAGGATGGCGCCCCGGGAAGAGGGTAGAGCCCGAAGGGGAGGATAAATAGGGCCCTTCACGGTCTGTTTCGTCACTTCCAACACTCACACACAAGACCTACCCTACACAAACCGCACACAAAAGCCATGGCCACCAACGTCCTCGTCGGTACGGTGATTTTTTCACCTTTGCAGTTCATGCACTGCTCTCTTCTTGTCGTCTCGGCTGACGTTTCCTCTCCGGCGGGCGGCCACACACAGTGTTCTACTCCACCTACGGTCACATCTACAAGCTCGCCCAGGCCGTGGCCGAAGGCGCCGGCTCCGTGGAGGGCGTCACCGTGAAGGTGGCCCGCTTCCCCGAGACCCTGTCCGACGAGGTCCTCACCAAGATGCACGCCCTCGAAGCCAAGGTTCTCACACCTTCCACACACACACACACACACACGCATGCGTGTATGTGACACATCGGTGTTGTGTCGCTCACGTGCTGTGATGTGATGTGGCCCGCAACCAACAGAAGCAGTGGGCCGACGTGCCTGAGGTGACCCACGAGGACTTCCTGTGGGCCGACGCCATCGTCTTTGGCTCGCCCACGAGGTTCGGTAACGTTGCCGGCCAGGTCAAGAACTACATCGACACGCTCGGCGGCCTCTGGGCGTCGAACGCGCTCGTGGGCAAGCTCGCCTCGGCCTTCACCAGCAGCAACACCCAGCACGGCGGGCAGGAGACCACCATCGTGTGCGGCTTCCTCCCTCTTTTCCTCCACCTCGGCATGCTCATCGTCGGCCTGCCCTACACCTTTGCCGGTACGCACTCAGACACGACACACACGCAACGCAACACGACGCGACGCGACACGGTGCATGTGCTGAGTGAGGGATATGTGCGTGTACACAGGTCAATTCCCCGTCGATGAGGTGTCGGGCGCTTCGCCCTATGGCGCGTCCGTGGTGGCAGGCGTGTGGGGCGCCAGGCAGCCCAGCGAGAACGAGCTCAACGCCGGCCGCTTCCAGGGCAAGCACGTCGCCACCCAGGCCCTCAGGCTCGGCAAGCAGCCCGCCGCCGTCTCCAACTGAACCAGACCGGCGCGTCTGTGAATAAAGCAAAGAGCTTCGACGAAGCCTTAGCAAGTTAAGTCGTTCGAGCGGTGCATGTGCGCAAGTGTGTCTCGAGAGCTAGTGGAGAGGAGAATGAATGTATATGGTTAGGTTGCGACGTCGAAGCTCATGAGATCGCGTTCATGACGGCAGAGTAAGTGGCAAACGTGGCGGCGGCGCCGGGAATGCCTCTCGTGATGCCCATCAGGAACCCTCGGTAGAATCGCTGCACCCCTCCCTCCCTGCACGGCGCGAACGGTGCACCGTCGTTAGCGCACAGGACGCAATAATGCACACAAGCGCGGGAGGACCAGAGCAAGAAGGTGGCGTCTAACCTGAAGAGCTCCTGCGCGCAGTGCACCATGTTGCGATACTTGCCGGACTTGTCCGTTTGCATGACCGACTTGATGGTGTCCTGCGGGAAAGCCGTCACCCAGTACCCGACCCCGCCCGCCGCACCCGCTAGCAGCAGCCGCGAGAAGCTCAGATCCTTGGCCGTCTTGCCCTCTGGGATCAGCAGACGCTAGATGATAGCACAGCACGACACAACATGCACGCGGGGAGGCATGGATGGCGTGATCAGCACGCAGCGATCACACACGGTACGTGAAGAGAGAGGACTAGAGTCTTAAGGGCGGCACCTTGACCCATTCGAACGACGCGTACCAGGCGCCCACGCCCGGCCCGTCTCGCAGCAGCGTAGGGCCGATGCCTCGCCACAGACCCCGCAGACCGTGTCGTTGCACGATCTTCCTACAGCAATCGATCGGCCCGGTGTAGTGGTGGATCGACGTCGCGGCATCTGTCGCCGCCTTGGCGTGGTACTGAGTCATGAGGCGGTTGCGAACGAGCTCGATGGGGGCCGCGACCACCGTGTTGACGCTGCCCGCGAACATGCCGCACAGGAAGAGCTCGGGGGTGGTCAGGACCTGGCGCTGAAGATCTCTGGCGGCGCTGCGTCGATCGACGATGAATCGCTGGGCGGCGCCGTAGGCGCTGAACATGATGGCCTTTTGCAGGGCCTGCGCCGCCATAGGCGAGGACATGCCCTTGTAGAGGGCCAGGAAGCCCTCGCCCTTGACCGTCTTGACGAAGCAATCCACCACGCCGCTGAACCGCGAGGCGTCGGCGGTCTGGAGGCGCGTGCGCACGATGTCGAGCGGATAGCAGAGGGCCAACGAGACCATCCCCGCCACGCTCCCCGCAAACAGGTCCCTCGCCGTCCTTTCCCACGCGCTCCTCTCCTCTCCTGCGCCCGCTGCAGTGCCTGCTCTTCCCTTCATCATCTCTCTGCCTCGAATCGAATGTGAAGTTGCAGCCCTTTTCCTTCGCACGCACGAAACCCGGGTTCTAACAACTAAGCACGAGCACGAGCTCGACCTTGCTTTCCTCTCTCGACACGCCTCCTCCTCTGTTTTGCATCACCAGCAAGACCTCAAATCTCGTGTGCTGCCCCCGCAATGGTCCAGACTCAAAAGGCGAATTCTTCGGCTGCGCCTTGCCTATTGGGCGTTACTGGCGACTTTGCCGCGCAAGGACTCGAGTTTGGGTCTCTGGCCGCTGACACCTCGTTCGCTTGCTCAGCTCCAAGCTGACGGCGTCCTTTGGCTGATGTAAGGAACGTACCAAAAAAGAGTCGAAATGTCTGAGCATGGTTAATTGGACACCCCTTTCATTACCCAGAGGCTAGGGACGTCGTGGGGATATGCTTCAGTTCGGACATGGTGCTCGGTTCCTCAACCAACGAGGACGCCTCACGAAGAGTCGTCAACCCATAGGAGTCTCCCCTCGCGCCCTTTACGTTATGGAACGTTCATGCAGTGGACTATACACCATCTACGGGGATCCGGACCCTAAAGACCAACCCCTAGTGCTCCATGGCAAGCGATAGGACGGTACGCCAGGCCCCGTGAAAGACCCAGCGGTTTGAGACCATCCGCGTCCCTATCTCACTCCTCATGAAGGAGCACTATTTGAAGGCAGTCGGCCTTCGGAGCCTCCGCGCTTATGGGACGGAGGAAAAAAGGTGGAACTTTTGAGCGCCTCCGGCATGCTTCCTCGTCTCGAGCCAGGCTGAGAGCGTTGGCACAGCTCACCGTGCGTTTGCTCGCTAGGTCGCACCGGCCATAGCAACACGCCACCCTGGTTTGGAAAGCTTGCTGGCTTGGCTTGGCGCCTGTGCTGTGGTCTTGCTCAAGGCCTGAACGTCGCAAGAGGCGCGACGTGCCAATCTTGAGGTTTGTCGACGTCAAAGTGGGTCAAGCCGCGGCTGTAGCTCCGTAGTACGTGCCGTATTTCGCAAGAGGTGCCCTCTCCTGGTCGTCCACCTGACGCGCTCGCTCAGCTTGAGTCACGGGTGTGGTGGACGTGCCTTGCGCTCTCTGTTGGTCCCCTCTCTTTCCTCTCTTCCGTGGCTGCCTCAGTCCCCCCCCCGTCGTGTCACGTTGCCTCGCTGATCGCTGTGTGATTGTACGACGACGGACACACTGTGATTGAGCCCTTTCATTCTTCCCTTCTTCGGTTCGTAGTGTGCCATCGCCCATTTATTCTCTCACGCTCTGTTCAGAGTTTTTCATTTTTGCTGTCAATTTTTTTTTGAATGGGTTCTTGTTTTTCTTCGTCTCTTTATTCTTCAGTGCCTTGCACGCTCCCCATCTTGATCTTGTCGTCACCTCGGTGCAGTCCATTGCGACCATGTCCATTAATTCTGTGTATTAATTTGTTTTTAATTGAATGTACCTGCAGGCCACTATGATGGACGTGATCTTCATCGTTGTGCCGACTGCGGCTTTCTTCATTGGCACGATCGTGCTCCTCTACCTGTTCGCCAACAAGAAGGAGGTCCCTCCTCCGTCTTCATCGTCGAGGAAGCCCGACAACAGCAAGAAGGACACGCCCAAGCAGAAGGATGCCAAGGCCTCCAGCGAGAAGAAGCAGCCCGCTGTGACCAAGCAGCAGGAGCAGCCTAAGAAGAAGGACGCCGCCCCCGCATCCTCCCCCGCCGCTACCAAGCAGGCCGCTCCCACTGTGGCCACTCCCGCCAAGGCCGCCCCCGCCCCATCTGCGGCCACCCCCGCTAAGCAGGCCGCCCCCGCTGGCGCTGCCAAGCAGGCGCAGGAGACCAAGAAGAAGGATGCCGCCCCCGCTCCCTCGCCCGCCAAGCAGGAGGCCAAGAAGCCCGAGCCGACCAAGAAGACCGAGGTCGCCCCCACCAGCGCTGCCAAGCAGCCCCAGCCCCAGCAGCAGGAGAAGAAGAAGGACGCCGTCGTGGCTGAGAAGAAGCAGGAGAAGAAGCAGCCCCAGCAGGAGAAGAAGGCCGCTGAATCGAAGAAGGCCGCCGCTACTACCACTGCCCCCGCCCCTGCGGCCGAGCCCAAGAAGAAGGACGCCTCTGCTCCCGCCCCCACCTCCACTACTACCTCTACTTCCACCTCTACCTCTACATCTTCCTCCACTGCCACCAAGGCCGCTGACGCTGCCCCCGCCGAGAAGAAGAAGGAGCAGGCCAAGCCCGCTGAGAAGAGCAAGAAGAACAAGAAGAGCAAGAGCAAGAAGGCCGCCCCCGCCGCCGCCCCCGCCCCCGCTCCCACTGCCGCCGTCGTCCCGCCCCCGTCCGTATCGGTCGAAGATCTTCAATTCGCGCTGAGCCTCGACAGCAGGGCGCGCAATTACCAGGAGCCCGATGCCGCGTCCGCGGCCAAGGACAAGGTCGTGAAGAAGGCCAACAAGGACAAGGATGCCGCCAGCAACGCGTCGTGGGACAAGGTGAGCTCGTCGGGAAATCAATTCAAGAAATTGAAGGATCGCATTCGCACGCTCGAGGAGGAGACCGGGAGATTGACTCGCACGATCGGCGAGAGCAAGAAGAAGATGGAGACCTACGTGCACGAGAACGCCAAGCTGCTGGCCAAGACCCGCGAGCTCAAGGCTTCGCTCGACGAGAAGGAGGCCAAGCTCGAGGGCCGCACCGAGGAGGAGCTCTCGACCGACTCGCCCCTCGCCGCACTGAGCAAGCGCAACTACGTGGCCAACAGCGGCTCGCAGGAGGCCAACCATCTCCGCGCCGAGAAGGCCGCTCTCCAGCAGCAGGTTCGCGAACTGCAGGAGACCGTCGACGATCTCAAGCAGCAGGTCGCCGCCGCTGCCGCCAAGCCCGCCGCCGCCGCTCCCGCTTCTTCCAGCAGCTCGAATGCCGAGGAGGTCAACCGTCTGGAGCAGCTCATCGAGGAGAAGGATCAGGCCTACCGCCAGAGCCAGAGCTGGGCCGGTCAGATCTCCGCCGAGCTTGAGAACCTCAAGCAGGCCGAGCAGAGCCTCACCACCAAGAACGCCGAGCTCGCAGCGGCCCTCAAGAAGCAGAAGGATGACGCTTCCGACTTGAGCGCCCAGCTCGCCGAGCAGAAAAAGAGCGCCAAGAAGGCCGCGCAGGCTCTCGAGGCCGAGAGGAAGCGCGCCGACGAGGCCATCGAGCAGCTCAAGGACGCTCAGGAGTCTGCCCAGGCCAGCGAGACCGGCGCCGAGGCTGAGGCCGAGCTGAAGAAGGAGCTCGAGGATGTCCGCAGCAGGCTCGAGAAGAGCGACGCCAGGGTGGCCCAGCTCGAGGAGGAGTCCCTCTCTGGCGGCAACAAGGTTGTAGATTTGGGCATGCGTCTCGCGGAGGAGCGAGAGAAGGTTGCCGAACTGAACCAGCAGCTCGAGGAGAGCAAGGCTCTTGAGAGCCAGCTGAAGGAGGAGCAGGCCAAGTCGGCGCGCCTCGAGAAGCAGCTCGGCGAGCTGCAGAGCCAGGCCGCGGATTCGGACAGCCAGGCCGAGGAGCACAAGGCCGAAGTCGATGGTCTCAACACACAGCTCGAGGAGGAGAAGAGCCGAGCCGCCGATCTTGAACGACAGCTCAGCGAGCAGAAGAGCAAGGCTACCGACCTTGCCAACCAGCTCGAGGAGGTGAAGAGCCAAGCCGGCGATTCGGGCAAGCAGATCGAGGAGGAGCGCGCCAAGGCCGCGGACCTTGCCAAGCAGCTTGAAGCCGAGCAGGCCAAGTCGGCCGATCTTGCCAGCCAGCTCGAGGAAGTGAAGAGCCAGGCCGGTGATTCGGGCAAGCAGATTGAGGAAGCCAACAACAAGGCCGCCGAGCTCGAGAGCCAGCTCGAGGAGGAGAAGAGCAAGGCCACGGACATCGCCAAGCAGCTCGAGGCCGAGCAGGCCAAGTCGGCCGATCTTGCCAGCCAGCTCGAGGAGATCAAGAGCCAGGCCGGCGATTCGGGCAAGCAGATTGAGGAGGCCAACAACAAGGCCGCTGAACTCAAGAGCCAGCTCGAGGAGGAGAAGAGCAAGGCTGCCGACGCTGCTCAGCAGCTCGAGGAGGCCAACAACAAGGCCACCGAGGCCGAGCGCCAGCTCGAGGAGGAGAAGAGCAAGGCTGCCGACGCTGCTCAGCAGCTCGAGGAGGCGAAGAGCAAGGCCGCAGAGGCCGAGCGCCAGCTCGAGGAGGAGCGCAACAACGCCGCTGCTGCTGCCAAGCAGCTCGAGGAGGCCAACAACAAGGCCGCCGAGGCCGAGCGCCAGCTCGAGGAGGAGCGTAACAGCGCTGCTGATGCCAACAAGCAGCTCGAGGAGGCCAACAACAAGGCCGCCGAGGCTGAGCGTCAGCTCGAGGAGGAGCGCAGCAAGGCCGCCGATGCCGTCAAGCAGCTCGATGAGGAGAAGAGCAGGGCCGCCGACGCCGCCAAGCAGCTCGAGGAGGAGCAGAAGCGAGTGAGCGGCCTGGAGAGCCTTCTCAAGGAGGAGCAGACCAAGGCAGGCGACAACTGGCGTCAGTTCGAGGAGGAGAAGAGCCGATCCACCGACCTCGAGCGACAGCTCAAGGAGGAGCAGGCCAAGGCCGGAGATAACTGGAAGCAGTTCGAGGAGGAGAAGAGCCGATCCAGCGACATCGAACGACAGCTCGAGGAGGCTAAGGCCAAGACTGCCGAGCTGGAGAAGGTGCTCGACGAGGAGAAGCAGAAGTCCGCTGGGCTGGACAAGCAGCTCGAGGACGAGAGGAGCAGGGTCGTCGAGTTGAGCCAGAAGAAGGAGGAGACGCAGCACCACGAGGCCAACGGAACTGCTGCCGATGAGTCCTCATAATGGAACAAATACGGAAGAACACTAACACATCATCACCATCGTCGTCGCCAACAGCGCCCTCCCTCCTTCCTTGGTTCGCCTCTGTGCGAGGAGAGAGAAAGACCGTGTCACATAAAAATAGAAAAACTACCACTACCCTGGCCTTCTTCCTCTTCTTCCCTCCTGCACCAGCTCTTTGGGCTCCAAGCTCAAGCTCCTTGCCTTCGAGCGCGCCAGGCCGAGAGTTGGTGGTGTGTGCGGCAGGGTTTGTCAGCTCCGAATTCCCTGACCTCAGGCTTTGTCAAACAAGAGCTGACGCCTGGCAGCAAGGCGACTTCAAAAAAAAGGTGAGTGACGACTGCGAGAGGAGATGGAGCGTCTGTCCCCCTACGAGCTGGAGCTCTTGTCCTCGTCGCCCACCACACAGGGCGCTCCCAACCCGACGCCACCACCCCCGCTCTCCCCCATCTCGAGGCAGCACCAGCACGATGGCGATGGAGGGGGGGATGCGACACATCAAGTGGAGCGAGCACGTGATCACTACGGGGAGGACTTATACGACGACGATGATGACGATGACCTGCTGCTAGAGGGAGGAAAGAGTTCCAATCACACAACAGCAGCAGCAAACAATTTTCAAGGAGGAGACGAGCACTTCGAGACAGACCGCCTGCTGGGCCAAGATGAGGGACGAGAGGACGATAACAGCTCCTCCCGAGAAGTGACCACTAGCTGCTCCTCGTCCTTTGATGACTTTGGCGGGGGCGAGGTCGGGACGCGGCTGGCGGAGCTCGCCCGGAAGGCGGCCAAGAAGAAGAGCAGCAAGCGGGTGAGCTGGGTCGATTTGGAGAAGGGGAGCGACTCGGTGGTGTTTGGCGCAGTGACGGCCGTCTTTGCTGCCCCGAGCCGAGAAGAGTACGACAGAAGCCCGGGCCATCGGCTCCGACGTTCGCGACCCCTCCAGCGGCGGCAAAAGGTCATGCTCACGATTTTCATCCTCATTTTTCTTCTCATTATCTCTGGCCTTTTGGCTCTTGTGATAGCGCTTCTCACGGGCCACCTCAGACGTGGTTCCTGATCCATGCGCGCAAACAGCGCTCTACTCTCCTCTCTCAGTGTAAGTAAGTAAAGAAGTGATTTCCCCATTCGCATTTTTCACTTTTTTTTTTGATTAATTTTGAGCGGTGGGGGTGAGACATGCGCAGTGGCTGGACAATGAAGCTTCGTTGAAGGCTGGAAAACAACACAGGGGGATAGACACCTTCCCACTTAGGCGACTTCCTTCTCCTTGTTGGCCGCGGGCCTCTTGACTCGGGGCACCTTCTTGAGTCCCTTCACAGACTCCTTGAGGCTCGAGGCGGGCCTGAAGCCCACGGCACCGCGAGCGGGAACGGTGATCATGTTGGCAGCTGACCTGTCCATCGGCTCGCCCTTGGCCTTGGGCAGTTGCTTGAACGCCTTCCTCTCGTTGCGGTTCCTAAACACACAGCGCATTCATTTTATTAAATCAAATGCATTGGATGTAGAGGCACTACCCCCCCCAACTCCCCACTCCCCCAAGCAAGATCCCTGCGTGCACGCGCACTGGGCGTGGTGGGGGGGGGTGTACTTGATGGCGAAGGAGCCAAAGTTAGGGTATCTGAAGTAGCCGGTGCTCACGATCTGCTTGCCGGCATGCTCAAAGACCGAATCCACCAGACGACCGACCGCCGCTCGCGAGAGGGTCTTGCCGGTCTTGGTGCTCAGCGAGTGCTGCTTGAAGACAGAGTCAATCAATGCGGTCTTGCTCATTTTATAACGCTTCTTCCTTCTTCTTCGTGCTCTGTGTTTGCTTTTATTTTGTGGCTGCGACATGTCTCTTCGAAGAAATTACAAAAATGCTTTCGTGTTTCGTGGCGCAAATGGCGGGAAATCCAGAGACGTAACCTTTCCCCCCACACAGCGGAAGCAAAAGGAAAGGAGAAAGCACGAATGGGACAAGGGGGATGGCCTGCCTGTAAAAGATGGAAGGCAGGAATAGCAAATGGAGAGGCACGATCGTGAGCACCAAAAGGATACGGCACGGTGGATTCCCGGGTGGTCGCCCACCCCAGTACTAACACCGCCTGGCGCAGCTTAACTTCGCTGTTCGGATGGGAAGCGGTGCTTTCTGCGCAGTATGGCCGTATCCGTCAGCCGTGCGTCGCACACCTGCCTGGATGCACCACGGATGCACATCCAGCGCTGTCGTCCCCTCCGATCCATCACCCATACCCCACCTCTCCCTCCAAGCACCGGTGAAGCCCCACCTGACATTTTGTTTTCTACGTGAGAGGGATGTGGAGTCTGACACAATCATGATGTGAAGAACAGGGCGATAGCTCTCTATCGCGTTCTGGTCTCTTTACTTGTTTATCATCAGAGAGGGAGGAGGTGAGAAGCTGTCCTTAGAAGAGGGCAGCGAGGAAGGCGGCGGTGAAGGGCGCGAGGCTGGCGGCGGCAGAGGTGTCGTCAAAGTCAACAGTGATGGCTCCCGAGGGCGACCTGACGATCTCGTACTCAACGCTCGAGTCGGCGATGAGGGCGTTGTTGTTGGAGGCCGTGGTAACGGTCTGTGCAAAGGCGAGCGAGAGGCCGAGGAGGAAGAAGGCGATGGCGATGGCGATCTGCTTGTTCATTGTGGAAGTGGTGGTTGAGATCGGGTGATTGGATGCGAGGGTGCTGCTAGCGAGTGAGTGCTGTGTGAATGTAGTGTGAGTGTGATGGTTGGTGTTGTGATAAAAACAACAATCCCATCCATCGAGGGTAATAAAGGAAACGCCCAGCCAGCCACGACCCAGCCAAGGCCAGAAATTCGAGCGAAAAAGTTCTTGCCAGTGCGCGCAGAACTGTGTCAGCGTTCACGCAATGTGTTGTCGCAGTTCGCTTTGCTCCACTAACACTCACACACGCACGAAATCATGATCTCGTACCCAGTCAGCTCCCTTGACGCCCGCCAGATCCCTGGATGCCTCACTGGCCTTGGTGGTGGTGTTACTGATCGATTTTCTCACCACCCGGAACCAACCCCTTTGGAGGGGCTAGTGCGAGCCCGGCTGGAGGCACTCCTTCTCGAGTTGCTCATAGCGCGGGAGCATGTCGGTGTACACTTGGTGGGCGGCCATGTCGGGATCGTGCACCTTGGTGAACGGAGCCGCTGCGGAGAGCACCTCGCTGGAGACCAAACGCGACGGTGGTGAGTACACAACACGACACCTCAAATCACAGCACACCAGGCGAAGTGTACCTAAAGGGAACGAATCTCTGCTGCTGTTGACATAGCCAACCGTGGAGGGCCCTGTACGCTGCGCCGAGAGACGCGCTATTTGAGGTCTCGGCCTTGAAGACCGGCACACCAAAGACGTCCGCGATGACCTTGCAGATGTGGGCGTTGGACGAGCCGCCTCCGGTGACGAGGATGCTCGAGAACTGCTTCATGCCGATGTTCGAGGCGTGCAAGCGCATGGACAAGAACTGTCCCTCGATGACGGCACGCACATCCACCTCGGGCGCGAAGGATGAGACCGCCTTGCCATCGACATCGAAGCGGTAGAATCCCGAGGCTCCTGGAGGGGTGATCTCGATCTCCTTGAAGAAGAACCCGATGTGGCCGTTGTTCCCTGTTGGGTCGAGTAAGAGGGTAGCTTAGCCACACAGTCCGCACGATGAAACTTTGCCTGCGTACCGATGGGGGTCTTCTGGAGGAGGTCGTTGAACTCATCCCACGAGCCGCCCGCGTGCAGGTCCCTGAAGTGTTGCCTGGTCAAGCTGCCGTTCTTGTAGCACACCATCGCCATGCTGCCCTCGGGCTCCACTGGGTTGCAGAATATGTGACCCTCCGATGCCGACGGTTTGGGGTCGCTGAGAATGCCGAATGCCGTATCGCTGTGTTGGCCCACATCCAGCAGCGATGAGTGAACATGTTGCTCAAGCAGCACAGCTGGGAGTCGGACGATCTACCTGGTGCCGAGGCTGATGCTGACATCGCCGAGGCCCAGGCGCATACCAGCCACACTGTTGGGGTTGTCGCCCGATGAAGCGATCACAACACAGTCTGCAGGAAAGCCGTATCTGTCGCCAGTTGGTTCAAGTCGCGAGTGTGTGAGCGAAGAGGTTTTCTCACAACAAAGATCTCAAGCTGCAGACGTACCTGGCGCTGAAGAACGGCGCCACATTGCCCACCACGCTGTGAGAGGGAACCACATCGCCAAGTCGCTTCGCCAATTCCTTGGCTGATCCGTCGTCCCCTGCCACCACCTTGAGCGCTTCAGGGTTCCAGTCCTTGGTGCGGATGTCCATCAGGTTCATCCCTACACGAGGCAGCACGATGAGCGAAAGGCACGGATGGAGAAGAGGACGACGTCTAGAGAGATGCACGCGGACGTACCGCTTCCGTCGCTCCTGTCGATGGGCGCATAGCGGCCGACGAGCAGACAAGCAACGAACGAGCTCACCAAAGAGATCCTTTCGGTGTCAGCATAAGCCTGCGGCTGCTTCTCTATCACCCTCGCAATCTAGTTCCTGTCAGACACGCGGAGGCTCCGTCAGGCAATCAGGCTTCGCGAGCAGTCCTCACCGACAAAGAACAAAGGGGCTTGCTCGCACCCCGTGAAGCGTTCGTAGGCTCGGCTGCCTGTGATCTCAGCCACTCTCTGCGGACCGCCCAATGCCTCCTCAAGCTTGCGGCACTGCGGCGTGGTACTGCTGTCCATCCAGATGGGCGAGTTCTGCGCTCTCACGCACGCACGCACGCACGCACAAGAGCGTGCACACCACGACGACGATGAGGAGGAAGCTCAATAGGAGTGAGGAAGAGGGAGCGTACGGGGACGGAGAAGGCGCCCTGGCCGTGCTTCAAGGCCTGCATGAGGTCCGTGAGCAGGCCGGCTTGGTCCTCGAGGCGCAGCAGAGCGAGGTTGGAGGCCTCGGCGCCCTTGCGCCAGTAGACGCTGCCGTGCTGCTGGCCCGACGCCGAGACGGCCCCGAATCGGCTGAAGATGGCGTCGTCGCCCTTCTTCATCTTCTCAAAGAGCAGCTGCAGGGCTTCGGCCCACATGAGCGTGGGGGCGGTGACCTCGCCCTCGTCCATCTGGCCGCGGCCCGCCCTGTCGCTGCAGTCCTTGAAGTGGTGCACGCCGCCGCGCGTCGCGTAGTGGGGCAGATCGAGGTCGTAATTCACGCTCCATTCCGCCACGACCTTGAGATCGTCGGCGCGAATCGCCACCGCCTTCACGCCCTGCGTGCTCGAGTCCAGCCCCAACACCAACCTCCCCCCTTGCTGTTGCGCCACTTCCTCCATCTCCCTTCCTCTGACCGTCTAGTGCGTGACGTCAGCATGACGTATTCGGTGAATGGAAAAGAATTCCTCAAAATTCCAGGAATGCGTTGGCGCCAAAGCAAACTGAAGAACGCAAAAGAGTTCGTTCGCGTCGGGTTGTGCAGGTCATACGGCTGAGGCATGCATCGCGCAACGACTACGACGAGGGAGAGGGCTGGGGGCAACGCACAGCAGCAGCAGGCGCTCGAGTTGTTTACGTGGGGCGACCAGAGTCTCATCGGACGCGAGGCGAGCGAGGAACAGCCGGCCACGGTGCCGTGCCCCGTCCGAGCCAGCTTCTGCACGTCGACTGGGGGCGCAGCTGACGCTGCTATCGCCTCTGTCTCGCTGGGCGCCACCCACGGCGCGCTCTGCACCGGTAGCGCCTCCCCCCCATTGACCCCTTCCTCGTAGAACTCTATTGACACTGCTCTCGGCGTTCGTTGTATCGGCCAGAGGCGGGGGCAGTGTACACATGTGCGTAGACCCTGTCAGTTGCTGTGTTGTTGTTGGTGCGGAGTAGAGCGCCATCTCTTATGCTGATCTGATTGAGTTCGCACGAGCGCAGGGGGACTGGGCTCCACCGGCAGGCTGGGCCACGGCGATGAGCGCAAGTACAGGGACCCCACGCTCGTCCAAAGCCTGCTAAAGCAGAAGGTTTGTGATCGGCTTTGCCCGTTGTTGATCGTTGTTCGCTTGGTGCATGCGTGCGTGCTCACCGCGCGGTACGCATTGATGATCAGGTCTCGATCAAGAGCGTAGCGTGCGGCTACTTCCACACCATGGTCATTTCCTCTAAGGGACAGGTGTACACCTGCGGGCGGGGCTACAAGGTGGCGAGCGCCGACCAGACCTGCCCTGCTACCTAGCTGACGTTCTCTCTCTTTCTCTCTAATTGTCTCATGACACCCTCACGTGAGCAGGGATTCCTGGGCCACAAGAACCAAAACAACATCAGGTCGTTTCAGTTGGTCGACGCCTTGTCAAGCCTCAAGGTGGTGCAGGTGTGTGCTGCCCGCAACCACTCCCTGGTCGTAAGTACGTCTTGTAGCACGCACGCACGCACGCTGAAGAGCCCATGGTGGCTGACACCATTCGTGGATGCAGCTGCGGATGGTCGAGTGTACAGCTTTGGCTTCCCCAAGCATGGTACGCATGCAAGCATAGCGTACGCCACGTCTCTGGCAGTTGCTTGTCTCACACTCTGCCACTCGCTTGCCGACAGGCCGATTGGGTCACGGTGACGATGCGTACAGGCGCCTGCCGACCTTGATCGAAGGGCTCCAGGACAAGGTGGTCGTGAAGGCCACCTGCGTTGGTGCACACAACGCCGTGCTCACCAGCGAGGGACAGGTCTTCATGTGGGGCAGCGGCACGGTTAGTGACACCTATCCCTCCTGATGGCTGCGCAAGTGCGTTGAGTGTGAGCGAGTGCTCACCCACCTGATGCGTGTCCTGCTGCGACTGGGCTGGCTGCTGCATCATCACCAGGACGGCAAGCTGGGCCAAGGCGACAACGAGAACCACTTCGCGCCGGTGCTCGTACAAGCGCTGGAGGGCAAGGGCATCACAAGCATCGCCTGCGGCTACGACTTTGCCGCGGCGATCAACGTCGATGGACATCTGTTCACTTGTACCCTCTGCCCCCACACCTATCCTCGCGCCCATCCTCATCGCTCACCTCATCGTCTCTTGTTCAAGGGGGCAACGGGCTGGGTGGTCGGCTTGGGCACGGCGACGAAGAGAACCGGATGGTGCCAACCCTGGTCGAAGCCCTGATCGACGTGCCCATCAAGGCCATCGCCTGCGGAGCCGGTCACATGGCCGCCATCTCCGGTACGTACGCCCCATTCAATGTGTGCGTGAGCGACCAGCGAAGGGGTTGATTCTGATCACACCGGTGTGACGGCCCAGCAGTCACGAACGTGCTGTACACATGGGGCAAGAACGCCGAGGGCCAGCTTGGTCATGGCGACCGAGAAGATCGACACCATCCCACAGCGGTCGCCGCACTCCTCCTCACGACGCAGCCTCCAGGATCGGCCGCCGATGGAGAGAGCGCGGAGCCGACCCGAGGCCGGGTCGTCAAGGTCTCCTGTGGCGCGAACCACACCGCCGCGCTCGTGCTCCCCACCGCTCACTCGGCCTGAGCTGCGCAGTGGCACTGTTGGGCGCACGCCGTGATATGAAAGTGGGTATGTTTATTGTATATGTACACACATGCTTGTGTCATGCTGCCCTAACATCGGTTGGGAGCATCAATCTGATGGTCGAAAGGGAGGGAGTGATAGATAGAGAAGAGAGCAACGCTATCGGCAGGCCCGCCGCCCGTATGTACAGGAGGCTGTCTTGATGCGAGCGCGATGCGTGATGAAAGAGAGAGAAGAGCTCGAGCATTCACTTGCCCGCCTTGGCGGTCTTGGGAGCCCAGCCGGCCTGGCGGAACTCGACTACGTCCAGCACGAGGAAGCGGATGCGCGAGGGGAGGGACTTGTTGTTCATGATGGCCTTCAGGGCGCGGAAGTACTCCTCCATCTGCTTGCGGCTGTCGGAGGAGAGCATGTCGAGGTCGCGTCCCACGATGATGAACAGCTTGCACATGCACTCCACGTCTTCGTCGATCGCCTCGATCTGCTTGGCGCTGATCGCCTCTGGTGCGCGCGCAGCAAGCCTTGGTGAGTTTCGTTGTGCGGCTTGCGTGTGCGATCACAGACAGGTGTGATGGGGAGGGCGTTGGTACTGGTGACGGAGGTGAGCAGGGTGCTGAGGCATATGTGGATGATCTTGTGCGTGATGAGCTTCTTGCGGTAGAGCTCGCCGATGAAGATCACGTTGCCGATCATCACGCGCTTGGCCGGATGATGCACGTCGCCGTCCTTCTTCTTCTCGAACATGACCTGGCATCTGTTCAACAGCACGCGCCGAAACGTCTGCAACACACACACACAGCCCGTGTCAGTCCCTGATCATCACAGTGCTCGAGCGAGCAGAGGCGCTCGAGGAGCGCACCATGTCGCGGTCCGAGCCGGGCTCCTTGAATTTGGGCGCCTTGTTGGCCCAGTCGGAGCACATCTGGGCGTAGAGGGAGCAGAAGGTGGGCTCGAGGGTGGCCTTGTCAAAGATGATGTCGATGACTCCCTTCAGCACCTCGAGCGACGGGATCTCCAGAGCGAACAGCTGTCCGCACAGCTGGTGGAAGTTGTCCACCGCCAGCTTGTTGAGGATTCTGCACAGCAAAATGAGAGTCAGCACGATCATGGAGAGATCCCTCACACTCTCGGACATACCCTTTGACCTGAGAGAGGATCTCTTGATCCTTGCTGAGTGCGCCTTGGCGTCTCCGCGGCGTCCACGCCTTGGGCGCGTCACCTCCAGCCACGGTTGGCGCGGCGGCTGGTTCGCTGCGTCGCCAGCTGCCGGACTTGTCCTCCATCTCGTCGGGATTAAAGTCGTCCTCGTCCTCTTCAGCCATCGGCCCCTCGGCTCGCTTCCACAAGCGCGGGGTGGTGGGAGCTGACGTCGACGCGAGTTTCTGTGCAAGGTGCTGGGGCGCGATCGTCTCCTTGGCGGCGCGCTCCTCCGGGTGCTTCCACCGCGGCACTGTGGGCGAGCCCGGCGTCTTGGGGCGGCGCCCAGCCGCCGGCGGGCTGTAGCCAGGCGGGTAGGGAGATCCGGCACGACCAGCGACAGCGGGCTCCGCACCGGCCGCTGCTCGCCTGCCGCGATGCAGCCTGAGCGTGGCGATGTCGCGAGCCGATTCCCCTCGACGGATAGCTGGTCGCTCAGTTCGGCCGCCGGCGGTGAACTCCCTTCTTCCTGACTCTGTTGCGCGACGCTCCGGCGGAACCGAGGTGATCAGACACTCGACCCCAGTCTTGGGAAGGTCCGCCGGAGGCTCGGTGTAGCGCTGCGGGCGAAGAACGAACGCGACGCACGGAAGAACGAAGCGTCAGACGAAAAGAGACAGGAGAGAGATGGAGAGAGATGGAGAGAGAGGTTGCTTGCGTACGTTTTTGAACTTGAGGAGGAAGGAGGGCGAGTACACTCTCCGCTTTCCGTCTCCACCTCCATCATTGGCGCAGTCGTCGCCGTGGCCGTTGTGCAGGTTACTGTCCAGGTCTTGAGATATGGCGGCGTCGATGTGCCGCTCGGTCTGTGCCTTGGGGTTGCCGCCACCTTCCGCTTCGGACAGCAGGCGAGCGAACGAGGCCGTGGCCCGGGCTGCATGCTCGCTCAGCGGAACTGCAGGACCAGACATGTCTGTGTGCGGTGGTTCTGTTGTGTGTGTCTTGGTTTCTTCTCCCTTTATAACGGAGCCCAAGTGTGCACACCAGCTCGAGTCAGCAACGGAGACATGCAGAAGACAGAGAAGAGGGAGGAGAGCGGAGTAAAGAAAGGTTGGAAGTGGTACCAGAGGGTGATGAGAATGGGCAGCAGGGGGAAAAAAATCTTTGTCAAGCTCTTCTTGGCTTGTGCGTTGGCTTGCGCTAGGTTGCTGGTCGTATGTTCTCCTCCCTCTGACGCCTCTCCCTTCTGGCAGAATGTCCTCTGGCCAGGCCTGGTGGCCACACACGGCGCCAACGCGATCCCATGCAGATCCCATACGGAAAGGCGAGGAAAGCCACACGAAAAGAACGAAGCGTCGCCGAGCCGCCACAACAGTTTTGGGTTGCGTTTCGTTTTCGTTCTTTTTGCCGCGCCGAGAACGAAAAGCGAACGAACGGAGTTGTGGAGTTGCACGCGACGACGAGGATCGCGGTGAACAGAGACCACCCGGCGTGCAACCATGAGGGCCCTCTGGCTACGCTCGAGTACTGATCGATACTACATCTGGCTGCGGTGCTAGCGGCTACTGTGGTGTTGTCGCTGCGCTCTCAGTCAGCTTTGTTGCCGTCGCTCGCCACCACACCACTGACCCAATCCAGGAACTGTTGTTGGGTGAGAGGTTGTCGTGGTTAGCGCAAGAGGGCGGTATGGATCTGGCGAAGAGCGCTCGCGAGAGGTGGAAGGGAATCGGGCGCGAGCGAGGTGTGGGTGAGCGGTGGTGGTACCGGTGAGATCACGGGAAGAGACAACAGCGTCCCGAGGACGGGCACGTTTCGCAGGATCATCAGCAACCACGGGAAGGAGTTGCTGTGGCAATCGCATCACGTGATCAGTCGCTGCCCCTTGCTTGTGCAAACCGAAGGGAACCTTGAGGGTGTGGCGATGTGCATGGTGCGGGGCAGTGTGCATACCCAAACAGACTGATGAAACCAAACGTCTCGACGATGAGGCCGATGATGGGCCACTTGATGAGCACGAACACGATCCCGCCAAAGAAGCACAGGCTGCCCTTGAGTCGGTCCTTCTCCAGGAAGAACGAGGACGCCTTGTCCAACCCTGTGTGCACACGCGCATACGAGCGCGTGAGTACGTGAGTGCGTGAGAGACACTGGCGATCGCATTGGAAGAGGAGGTACCGACAAGCAGCACCGACCCTGAGAGGAAGAGGATCTGCATGAGGCGGCATGACCACAACACGTAAGTCACGGCGGCACCAACTGTGGGGAAGGGAGGGGGAGTGAGGGGGACTGGGCTGATGGAGGGGCGTACGTTGCCGAGAGCGAGGAGGCCGCGGTCCATGAAGAGGAGGACGCCGAAAGCGATGCAGAACAGCCCGAAGCTGGTCATCACCAGCCCCGCTTTTTGTGTGTCGCTCAGACCCAACATTTTTACAAATTAAATCCAAAAAAGTGTAATAAAATCTCTGACCCACGCCAAGATAATACCCGAAAGTCGTTCTGTGCAGGCAGTGTTGTTCTGCTCTGAGAGCAGCGTGAACTCGCACGAATTAAATGTTGATTTATGCAAAAGAAAACAAACAATTTTCTGGTCTGATTTATTTTTATTTTATTTGCCGACCCACGCGAAGATGAAGAGGGGTCTGCAGATGAGGTCGGTGCAAAGGTCGACCTCGACTGCCGCCTCGCTGGCCCGCTGTGGGGACTCTTCCGGCAGGAGGCGAGCGGCACAGGTTGTGCTGGGGACTGCCTGGCACGGCAGCAGCTACCGAACCGCCGGTGTCGCGCGACGGCTGCACTCGCACTGTGCCGCCCCCACCTCAACTACGACGACCAGCTCCAGCACCACGTCGCTGCCGGCGCTGAGGCGGTACGCTACGGGACACTCGCGCCTGCTGCTGCTGCGGCCATCAGCAGCTCCAACCACCAGCACCGCCCTCCTGCCCACCATGGTGTCCTGCGCCGACGTCGCTGTCCGGCAGCGAGGTGCGTACCCTCCAACACCCGTGCGTGTGTGTGTGTGTGAGAGAGAGACGACACTGATGCAGTTGCGATGTCACACAACACACAACACGCGCGCGCGCGCACACACACACACACACACACACACAGGCTTCTGGCAGGGCCGACGGAAGGAGAGCGCCGCCGCTGCAGAGGAGAGGGAGGAGCGAGAGGAGCGGGCGAGCGGCAAGCCGCAGTCCAAGACCGCCAGCAAGGGCTTCCTGGAGCTCCTCACCGGCACGTCGGACAAGAGCGTGAACACCGTCTACACGGCCATCGTCACCAACGCTCTGGTACCTCGTCGCCGCCGACAGCGTGGCGAGCGATGATGATGCGTGCGTGTGCAATGGCTCAACTCGCGTCTCCTTCGTGGCCACACGTGCGGTGCGTGCTCCGTTTCAACGGTTGGGTGCGCGTGTGTGCAGGTCACCACGGTCAAGTTTGGAGCGTTCTTGGCCACGGGCTCCGCATCCATGCTGTCCGAGACCGTCCACTCCCTGGGCGATTCCCTCAACCAGGTCCTGCTGGCGATTGGCATCAGAGTTCGTTGACCCCCTCCTCTTCGCTGCTACCCACCTGCCGCTATCGGTTGTGCTCACCACTGGTCTGTCACTCTGTTCGGAATGTACAGCGAAGCCAGCAGAAGCCTGATCGACGGTACACGATCCCTCGCGGGCTGATCGTTCGCTCAACTTACGCCTGCGCTTTGCAGCGTATCGTGACTGATGAGTCCTCGCCACCATGATGAACAGGCATCCGTACGGATACGGAAGGGAACGGTTCGTCTGGTCGCTCATCTCGGCCGTCGGAGTGTTCTTCCTGGGAAGCGGGTGCGGCGCTCGCCTCGAGCCATCTCTCTCTTCTCGCCCTTCCGAGACTCGTGTGTAGTCTGACGAATCGTGGTGGTGCACCAGAGTGACCGTCTACCACGGTATCTCCTCGCTCATCGTGCCGCCGGAGCTCACCGACTTGCCCATCGCCTTTGGCGTGCTGGGCATCTCGTTCCTGCTGGAAGGCGGCACTCTCTTCATGGCATTCAGGTTCGTGCTCACACTCTCCGGGTTGATGGTTGGTGAATAGCGTGTTGCTCAACTCTCCGATGGCTCGGCTCATATACAACAGGGCTGTGCGCGAGGGCGCCAGGGACACGGGGATGAGCATCAAGGAGTATATCCTGGACGGCCCCGATCCAATGTCGGTGGCCGTGCTCGTCGAAGACTCGATTGCCGTACGCGCTCCGGCACTCCTCGCACAACTTCAGTTCCTCGCGCCGACTTGGTGGTGCTGAGCTGAGCTGATGACCAACGTTGCTCGTACCACTGCTGCAGGTCACTGGAGTCGCTGTGGCCGGCCTGGCGCTCGGGTAACGTTCCTCTCCAGCTGAACCATCCGGCTTTTCGCTGTCCTCACGACTGGTGTGTTGCGCGTGATCAGGTTTACTCACTACACAGGGAGCGCCCTCTTCGATGCCTGCGGCTCCATCATGATTGGCGGTCTCATGGGAACCGCCGCGCTCTTCCTTATCGAGAAGAACCGTCGCCTGCTCCTGGGCACTACAGTTCCCAAGAGGAAGCGGCTATCCATGATCAAGGTCCACACACACCCGCGCGCCAGCGCCTGCTCGGCTGCTTAGTCCTTTCTCTCACACATCTGGGCCACATTCAGTTCCTCGAGGCCGACCCGACCATCTTGGCAGTGCACGACGCCAAGGGAGAGATCTTCAGTCCAGGAAACATGCGATTCAAGGTCAAGCCGCGGCTGCACCTTCTTGCTGCGCGCGGCGAGCAGTTGCACGTGTGGTTCACCTGACAGCTATGGCGCGATGTCTCTCGTGCAGGCCGAGATCGAGTTTGACGGCCGACAGATCGCAAGGCGGTACATCGATAAGAACTACCCCAACATTAAGGAGCTACACAAGAACGTGCAGACTCCTGAACAGCTCGAGGTACGTCCATCCAACAAGGATCGATCTCTCCTCTCACGCAAGCGGGAGTTCTGGAACGCCCCTGTGACGATCTGATCCGTGGCTCAAACCAACGCGCACACGCTGCAGGATTTCCTGGTCACCTATGGCAACGGCATGGTGCAGCATCTGGGCGATGAGGTGGACCGCATCGAGACCGAACTCAAGCGACGCTTCCCCTCGGCCAAGCACATCGACCTCGAAACTGACTGACAGACATGCGCTGTCGACAGCACAGACAAATGAACATTTCTCTTATTTTCTCGATGACGTCATTCAAAGAAAACAAGAAACTTATTCCTCGCGTTGCGTTTCGATCGTTACGATTTGTGAGGCACGTAGGCAAGCAGCAGCTTCGACTTTGGGCCTGCATGATGCATCGCAACAGACGCATGAGTAGCTCGAGCGGCCCCTCATTGTCGGACCAGATCAGGGTCCTCGTTGTGGGCGACAGTGGGGTACGAGATGATTTTATTTTATTTTTATGATTTTATGGATGTTGTGCTGGCTTGGGCGAGGGGCGCCTGCTCTAATCAATGGTGGGCTCTGTTCAGGTGGGCAAAACGGTGCTCTCCCATCTGGTGTGCAAGGGCGAGGTGCTGCCCAACTCCTCCTACACAGTTGGCTGCTCCACAGAGGTCAAGGTGCGCGTGCGGCTTGGGCCTGCCCCTTACTCTCTACAACGCTCGCTGATGACGATGTCATGGCCATGCGTGTTTGATGATGTGTGCATGTGTGATTTGTGTGTGTGTGTGCGCGCGATGTGCTGTGCGTGTGCACAGATCCACGAGTTCAAGGGACGGCCGTACTACATAGAGTTCTGGGACATGGGCGGTTCGAAGAAGTACGCGGAGAGCCGCGGTGTGGTCTTCAACAACCTGAGCATCCACGGCACCGTCTTCTCCTCTTCTAGCTTCACGATGACACTCTGCTGACGCTGTACATCATTGGGGATCATTGCTTGTGGTGTGCATGTGCATCCGTGCAGGGCTGATTCTCGTCCACGATCTGACGAACCGCAAGTCGTACAAGAACATTGGGCTCTGGATCAAAGAGGTCATCGGCTCGGACAGCTTCAAGTGGAAGGTGCGGTCACAGGCGCGTCTTCACCAACAGCGGTCGCCCTCCCGCCACGTGGTCTCGTCTCACCCTCGCCGCGATGTCCTGTAACAAGGTGGACGATGGCGAAGGCGGCGGGCTGGCGACACTCAAGGACAGACACACACTCGAACTGGACACCTACAACGGACCGTTGCCGGTGCTGATCGTGGGTACCGGTTCGCAAGTGGCTGCGGCTTACTCACGGACCTCCAAATGTTTGTTGTGCGTACTCACGAGCTCTTGATGTGACTGGCGTATTTCCCCGCAGGGACCATGGCCGATCTGGCGGCGCGAGAGCAGCGAAGTTACAAGACCAAGGCCATTTCCAACCAACCTGAAGTCGTGGAGCGACACAGCATCGAAGTGGTACGTATGCTTTCTTGGCGTTGTGTGACGTACTTTGGTCTGCGACGTGGGCAGGGCGTTCGCTCGATTGACGCTGGTGCTCGCGTCACAGAACTGCATGGAACCGGCCAGCTTCGGCGAGAACGAGAACACATACGCGCTGCGCCGCCTACGTGCCTTCTTGGACCAGGCGTGCACGAGATACTTTGATCAACCCACCAACCGAAAGGGAACACATCCGCCTCTCCGTGACGTTCAGATGTACGTAAAGTCGGGCCTGACTTGGTGGTATTCTTGTGCGCCCGTCACCTGGACATGCGCCTCATACGTGGTGGCTGTGTTGTGACCGACACACTATGTGGTACAGTGACATGACAAGAATGGCGCAGTCCAGCTCGGCGTACAATGGCGGCGGCTACACTCGGCGTACGGATTCGGACTATCCCTGATGAGCGACACACGGCGAGAAGTCACAAAAGAGACAAGAGTGTGGGCGTGCGCGCAATCACCAAGCGCACACGCGCATCGCGTTGGCCGGCTGTACAGACCCTGCGCCATCACCGCTGGTGGTGCCTCACGACATGCACTTACAACTACGTTCGGCGATTGAGTCTTGATGGGCTGTCGGCCACGAAGAAGCAACGAGCCGCTGACCGGACACTCACATGGCGCACGCACCAAAGTAACCGCGGCGTGGTTGGGTTGTGCTTCGCCGCATCCTCACTTTGGGCCAAAGTGCCGCGAGGAGTATCCGGCCAGCGAGCTCTCTGGTGGCGCAGCAACGCAGAGTTGCGGAGTTTTATCTCCGAGGGACGCGCCTCATTCGCACAGCGTGTGTGCGTGCTGTGAAGTGCACGCGGACAACACGCGCAGCCCCGCGTTGTGACCAACCACACCGAGAGTTGCTTGGCGCAGCTTGTGGTTACAACGCGCTCCTGGACCGTGTGGTGCGTATTGCGTCGCCCTGTGCAAGTTGTGCCCCTCGTGTGTTGCCTTCATGGGACGCAGTTAGCGCACCCAATCGGACGCAGTTGTCTCTCGCCATTCGCTCCATATACTCCGCGTTGTATGAATAGGTCTCTTCATTGGTTGGTTATAAATAGACGCGCCCTATACTGTGCTTTCTCCAACGGAAATTTCGGATGTGCACGCCATCGCCGCGGAACCACCGTCTGCGTCGTCACATCGCTGGGGCCAGCCTTTTATGCCGTGCTCGGCGTTGGTGTCCTTTTTCTCTCCTCGCCGCCGACAGCTCCCACTTCGAACGCATCTCGCCCGCTAGCTCGCAAAACCTCCTCTTCAACTCTCGACTCCCTCCCGCCGGAAGTCGGAATCGAAAAGGAAAGAAGAACTACACAGACCACACAAGCAGCAAAACCAAAAAGCATCATGGGCGAACTTAAGGTCGTGCTGGTGGGCGTCGGTGGCGTCGGTAAGTCGGCTTCGACCATCACTTACGTCTCCAACATCTGGATCTCCGACTACGGTACGCCTTCGCCCCTCTCTCCCTCCCTCTTGTCTCTCTTATTTGTTCCCCTCCTCCCATCTCTTCCTCCGCCCGCTCGGCGTCCCTGGTCCCTCTTCAGTTCTCAACCCCCCCCCCACTTCGCTCTTACGTAATTGCGGTGTCGCTCGTTCCACGCTTTCGTTCTTTTGGTGATCTTGGTTTATTGTCGACACCGCAATTTTGTGTTTTATTGCGCCTTGAGGGGAACAAGGTCGTGTCGGCTCGTGCTTACCTCTTTCCCTTCCTCCTGTGGGGCCTCCTTCTCTCCAGATCCCACCATCGAGGACTCTCATCGCAAGCAGGTGGCTGTCGATGGCGAGGTCTCAATGCTGGTACTTGCTAGCCCTTGTACCCCTTTTTTTAACTCCGAAACAACGGCGCTGACTCTCGCCTTCCTCCCCTCTCATAGGACATCCTGGATACTGCCGGTCAGGAGGAGTACGAGTCGATGCAGGACCAGTGGTTCCGAACGGGAGAAGGCTTCCTCATGATCTATGCCATCACCAACAAGAAGAGCTTCATGGAAATCTCTCGGCTACGAGACAAGATCCTCAGAATCAAGGACAAGAGCGCGGTCCCCATGGTCCTCATGGGCAACAAGAGGTGAGCTCCCCTCTCTATCCCCCCTCCCCGCCAATTTCCCTTTGCTTTGTCGTTCGCAGTCTCTAATCTCCGTCGCTTTCGTTCTTCCGTCTTCGTTTTTCGTTTTTCCTTTGTCGCACAGCGATCTCGAAAACGAGAGGGAGGTGAGCAAGAAGGAGGGCGAGGACATGGCCGCCAACTTCAACATCCCCTTCTTCGAGGCCAGCGCCAAGAACCACCAGAACATCGACGAGGCCTTTGACCAGCTCGTGCGCGAGATCAGGCGGTTCAGGAAGCAGACCACCGGCGTCGCCGGCCCCGGCAAGACCGGCTCCGGCCTCTCGGGCGGTAAGAAGAAGGCCTGCTCCCTCTTCTAAGTCCGAGTCCGCATGACCCTGTCTTCGTCGTAGTCGTTCTTCGCCTTCTTCATCGTCGCCGTAGCTACAGCGGGTAGCGCGCCTTCAACAGCATCGTCAGCATCATCCAGCACCGACAATCCAATCATCATCACCAGCAACAACTTATCGAACAAGAGGACGCCAGCCCTGATCCTCCGCTCCATCACAAAAACGTGTACACCTACCTCGCCTGCCGTATAAACACAACGCCTCGTCTTCAGCGCCTCCTCGCCTCCGGGGGGCGAGCTCGTCGAGAGCTCGTCCCGGCGGCGAAGAGGGGTTGTCCTCCTGTACAGTACCTACATGTCATCATCACCATCATCTTCTCTCTTTTCTCTCTCTCCTGCACCTGCTGCCTTCGCGCGCAACCGGCCAGCGAAAGCGACGCTGAAATAAAAGGGGAGCAAAGGCTCCGCCCAAAGACTTCGACCTCACTTGACGCGCCTGGCCGCGAACGAGCAGCAGAGGATGCGCCTCGCATTGATGTTGATGCTGGGGTTGTCTGTAGTTGTCGTACGAGAGACACAATACCTTCGTGGGCTGCAGGCTGAGGGCTCGCTCACTTGCCTTTGCCCTTGCGGCTGGTTCCGGGTCGGCCTGATGAAGAGGGTCGCGACGCCGTCGGGGCGGCCGTGGGCGTGGTGGGGAAGCTCAGGGCCGTGCCGGCCGTCGAGAAGCCAAGCCCGCCGGCGCTGCTGGTGTGCGACGAGCCAAAGAGAGAGGAGGTGAGGGAGGCGGGCGTCGATGCCGTGGGAGTGGTGGCCGCGAAGCTGGGGAAGGTCGTGGTAGAGGTGGCCGGCGTTGATGGCGTGGCGGCAGCGGGCGTGAAGGACGAGCCCATGTTGAAGCTGAATGGCGTCGACGCGGCTCCACCAGTGGTCGTCGCTCCTGTGCGCCGTAGAGAAGAGAACAAGGCCGTTAGCTTCGAAGTCACCAGCGAACCACAGCAAGTCCGGGACGTACCGGCGGAAGGCCATAGGCCACCACCAGCGGATGGCGTCGCGGCACCTGGGGTGGCCGCACCGGCAGCCGGCGTCGCAGAGGCAGCCGGCGTCGCCAACGGCATCACTAACGGTTTGACACGTAAGACACTCCGCCCACGAAGCAAAAAGAGAATCAGGGCAAGGGAGAGGCAGTGCACATACGTCTGGCCTTTTGGCGCTGTCGTCGCTTCTCCTCCTTGTTGAAGAGATCCTCGACGGTCTCGTTGCCGCCTGTGGCTTGGTTGCGCAGGGCGACAAAGTGCTCCTTCGCCGCCTCGTTGGCCTCGTGCAAGTCGGCCACGCGCGCTGCAGCGGCCATGAACGCCTCGTACTGGTGGCGCAAGATGTCCTGCAACACTGCAGTGCGTGTGTAAGCACGATCGAACCATAGGCGCGTAGGAGGAGCTGAGGTCTCCCTGTATGCTGCTGTTAAGCGGTGGGTGGCGTACTCTGGGGTGTGTAGCTCTTTGGTTCGTTCGCTCTGAGCTGCAGGATCTCGTGCAGAACGTGTCGGTACTGCTCCATCCGCTTCTCGAACGAGCCGACAAGCTCGCGGAAGTACCTGCAGGCGTGAAGAACCGGTTAGGGCTGTGGCACAACCTCAACTAGAACCCACCAACACGCGCGGCCTAGCGCAGAGCAGTCAGTCGGTAAGGCGGGCCGTACTGCGGAGGCAGGACGAAGTTCTGCTGCGAGATGAGGGGCACGTTGGCCGCGAGCCGCTCGGTGTAGCGGACCGCGATCTCTGCGTTCTTGAGCTCCTTGGTGATGTTGTTCCTGATCTCGGCCACCGTATCCATGTCGCCTTGCAGTGAGTTGTGCAGCGCGTTCAGCCTCTGTTTGGCACATTCACCATCGCCACCATCATCACCATCCCACACATCACACACGCTGTTAGCGGTCTCTGCTTGAGCGAACGCTGAATGAGGCAGGTGCGACCCACCTCGGTTGCGACCTCGACTTCGCTCTTGACCTTGGGCAGGGCGTCGAACGAGTGCTGGGCGATCTCGTCGCTTCTCATCTTCTCCTCCAGGATCCTCGTCCTTTGAGCGTGTCCGTGCACGCGCACGCGCGCGAGGGGAGAGGTCAGCGCCATTGCTGAACGAGCTCTGGAGCGGCAGGAGAGGGGCAGGGACGTACTGAATCTTGGTGAGATCTTGCTGCATGACGGGGGGAAGATCTTCGAAGCGCGTGGCCCATGTGAGAGGCTTTGTCTGCTCGCCAGAGACCGTGGTCGTGCCCGCGCCGGCTGCCGGCGTCTGGAAGAGGGCGCCGACGGGGGCGGCACTCGTCGTAGCCCCGGTGCCGGTGCCCCCAAAGGACAGCGACGGCGTGGATGAAGTCGCGGTGGGCGTAGTGGCGCCGAACGCTGATCCCCAATTGAAATTACTCATTTTTTCTGTTCTGCTCTCGAACCCGTCGATCGATCAATCACGTGGCGAACGAAGAGAATCCAATCGACCTCGTCCCGTACAGTCGATGAAATTAGCAGAAAATCAGGCCCCTGTCCCCGCTGTTTGTGATCCAAAAGCTCATGCAAGATCTTCCCTCAGATCCCTTCCCGCGCTTTTGCTAGAGGGAAAACCGCGAAGAAATTAATCGTGAAAATAAAGGAAACGATATTCGAATAATAGTTTATTATTATATATTTAGCCCTTGATGGAAGAGACTGTGGGAGCGGCCAGCCTGTTGAACAATGTGGTGCTGCACGACGTGACGACGGGCAGGGCGCTCTTGCCCAACGTCCAGTTCGTCTACCAGGGCGAGGAGGTGGCGCCGCAGGTCCTGCAGCGCGCCTGGCTCACCGTCCACCTCCACCACGACGGGCGCGTAGCGCAAATCAATTCGACACAGCCCGACGCCCGCGTGAATGCCTTTCACGTGTCCAACGACGAGGAGACCGGGGAGACCCTCCACGTCGAGGGCTTCTTCCCCTTTGAGTACGACCACCATCCCCCCCCCCCAAGCTCTTATCCCTGGTGGGCGAGGGCTCATCTCTTTGCGCTGTGCAGCGTGCCCGAGACGTCGGGTCACCACGCCAAGACGTCGTACGAGCTGCTCCAAGAGTTTCAACAAAGGTCAGTTCGCTCCTCCTCTGGTCCTGTGTGCACTCGCGCACATGCCTTGCTGGTGCACGCCCGCTAGCTTGAGAGTCTCATCGTGACAGTCGCGCGGTTCAGGAGCTCCTTCATTCGGTCGTTGTTGGTGGAGGCGGTCGATGAAGGGCTCTTCACGCCCCACGAGCACGGCACTGAAGAGGAGCTGCTGCAGCAACAGCAGCGACTGAGCGCCGATGGCATCGCCGACGGGTTCCTCCACGTCCTCGACCAGCAGCAGCAGCTCATACCCTCTCTTCGTCCGCTGTCGCCCTTGCCCTCGCCCTCGATCTTGACCGGCCTCGGCTCGCTGGCCCCTGCGCCTTCAAGCATCCTCTCGCCCCAGCCGCACTCAAAGCAGCAGCAGCAGCAGCTGCTCGACCAGTCGCCGCTCATCGAGCACGGCTCTGGCCGCCTCGTGAACCGCCCGCAGCTGCAGCTATCGCCAGACTTCAACATCGGCCGCACCGGCAGCGGCGAAGAGGGCGACGAGTACGACCTGGCGCGAAGCGAGGCCGAGCGAGGCCAGCTAAAGGACATCGTGCTCAAGTTCCACCGCAACCGTCACGCGCTGCTCTCGCCGCCGCAAGAGGACGATGACCTGACGTCGCTCATGCTGTCGGGCACGTCGGCCAACAACCGCAACAGGGCGCCGTCGCCCTATCCGTACGGAGGCGCTCGCGATGAGCTCGTGGGTAGCGGCGGCGCCATCGGCTTGGCGGGCGATATCACGATGAGCCCGACGCCGAGGGAGGCGCCCAAGGTGTGCCTCAGCCCGTACAAGCGTGCCAATCTCGTGTACTCTGGACAGCACATCCACTCGTCAGTGTCTTCATCCTCGTCCTCTTCCTCGTCGACGCCGTCATCCTCGTCGTCGTCCGTACCCACGCGCAAGGCGCTCTTCAACTCGGGCGATGCGTTGGGGGCGCCGTCGCGGCACGGCATCGAGCTGGGTCTCCTGCCTTCGTCGTCCTCGCCGCCGCTGCCCATGCAGCGCGAGATCGTCGACAAGGTCAAGGTGGCTCTCGACGAGGCCATGCAGAGCGTCAAAACTCGAATAATCGAGGTACACCTTGCCTGCCCCCTAGCTCCTGTGCGTGTGTGAGTGTGCTTGCTAAGCGTGTCGGATGGGTAGGAACAACTGTTCAACTGGACACAGCCGCCGCCACCAAACACACGACGAAACCACTATCCCACCACGCAACACTACAGCTATGCATCCCAGCAACGGCCAGAGGTCGCACGTACCGATTTCATTCATCTTGCACGACGTCTCTTTCAGTGAGTCTCTGTCACTCGCCTCGCTTAACTCTGGTATGTGTGCGTTCCTCTTGCACTTGCACAGCGTCCCCTACTTCGATGCTGGGCAGCCAGAGTCTAGATCAGCGATACGAAGAGACGAGAGGAACCGAGCAAGGTGGGTCCTCTCCGCTTCAAGACGATGGCCTGCTGTTCTCGTCGACTGCTAACGGTGAGCGTGCTCTCCTCTCTCCTCTCCCCTTTACTCTCCTCCAGTGCTGAGCGGTAGGCAGATGCTGCGATCGAGTTCAAGCGGAGTGGACCAGCAGTACCCGCTCGCGAAGCCCTCCTCTACTCCACCACACGCTCTCGCTTCCTCGCCCACGGCCTCGCCTCCCTTTGTCCCTCGCGACTATCACTGAGCTGTGCGCGGCTCAAGCTGAGCATCCTGCAATGTACATTGAACAGCACTCTGGTATTCACAAAGCGAGCGGTGATCCACCGCGTCTCATGCTCATTCGCGCACGTACAGACGGCTGTCGTTCACTTCCTCCTCTTCTCGCGTTCTGCCTGCTTGAGGGTCTGGAGGAAGCGGGCGACCACGTCCTTCTCGTCCACGTGCAGCCCGTCGAAGTGCTTGGCGATCTCGGGCAGTACCGTGTGGGCGTGCTTGGGCTTCAGCTGGAGGAGACGTACGTGTGAGGGACGTTCGTTGCCCACACCTCGATGCAAACCAGGAGGATAAGAATAGCTGCGCACCTTGTAGTAGCGTTGGTACCTCTTCAGGCTCTTGCTGCTCAGCCTCTGCACCATGTGCAACCTGTCCAGCTTCTTCGTCTTCTTCTGCAGCTCCTTTTGCACGTACGTACGAGCAAAGCAGATCATGCATGAGTCTCTCCCAGCCTGTGGGGTAGCGTTTGGTACAACACACGCACCTTGGATGGTACTGGGACTTCACGTATGCATGCGTTCTCCCTGGCGTTGGAGCTCGAGGTGGCGGTGATGGCTGGAGGCGTGCTTCTCTTCTTGCTGCCAGCAACGGCCGTTGAAGTCGAGGCGGAGGTAGTCGTAGACGATGAAGGCGTCGAGGTCCGTCTAGCCGCCCAAGACGAGCTACTACTCGTAGCCTTGTTGCCTCCGTTCATCACAACCCCCCTACGTGTACCTCTCCTAAGCCTCTACTCTACCAGTCTGAAGACCTTCGTCCTTGCACTCTGCCGCTACGTACACACATAAGCTTCTACACCTCCGCTCCCGACGCCCTACGCGCACAAGCCTGGCGTTGGAAGAGAGGAATGCACGCGTCCTTACCAAATCTGCGTAGCCAGTTTGTTTTCGCATTCTTGACTCCGCGGTCATTCCTTCGAACTAAGAGATGGCGTGCAATGTTGTGGCCTTGTGATGGAGGGCTTGACGCTGATGTTAGCACAAAAAGGATGAGGTTGATGTGAAGCCAAAAAGGATACGGCACGGTGGATTCCCGGGTGGTCGCCCACCCCAGTACTAACACCGCCTGGCGCAGCTTAACTTCGCTGTTCGGATGGGAAGCGGTGCTTTCTGCGCAGTATGGCCGTATCCGTCAGACATCACTACCACCTCGCATTGTCGTGATGTATGACGAGGAACACAGTCAGTGTTCTTTGTGGCACAAGAAACCATGATGGTGATGGTGATGGTGATGGTGATGGTGATGGTGGTGAGAAATAAATATTTATAGTCACTTCAGGAAGACGAGGCAGGCAGAGGAGGTCTACTCTACTGGCTCCAGCGTTGGATCATGTTCGAGACCCAGTACTGGCCCTCCTGCGCCTTCATCAGCACAAAGACGTGACTGATCTGTAGTTGAACGTTTTGCATCTGGAATGGGAACCAACACAACACGAGCATGCGTGAGTAAGGGCGCATGAGCATCCTACTTCACCAAAGGACGGAAACGACGAAAGAGTGCGTGCGTGTGCGTGGCAGGCCTATCATGTAATGAAAACAAGTGGACCAGGTATGTGCATACCTGCATGGAGCCTATCACAAGGACGAGCACACTGCTCATGTCGGGTCCTGTCGGATGGCTCTCCACATTCCTGATCTGTATGTTGCCAAGGTCCGTGGGCAAGCCCTGGTGGTGATGAGAGTAGAGGAGTCATGTTTGTGAGCAACATGCAAAACAAGTTTTGTGTTATTGTAGCAGAGGCTGATGATACCATAAGCTGTTGCATGATTCGCTCACGTCCTCCACACTTCTGATCGTTCAGTGTCAAGCAGCTCTCGTCTTTCTGCAGTGTCACACCGGTGCGTTAGTTGGGGTGGTGCCAGATGGCAAGAGGGAGAGAGAGAGATAAAGCGAATAGAACGAAAGCACAAACGCGCACGTACCAACAAAGCTTGAAGGTCGCTTCTTCTGCTCGAGCAGAAAGTCTCATAGAAGAACTTGACAAACCGGAGTGCTACCTCATCGCTCGGAGGATGGGATTGTGGCTGCGCCGCCGCGCCGCCAAAGGGAGAAGAGGGAGCCGCGCCAAAGGGAGCAGCGCCGCCAAAGGGAGAGGACGGAGCCGCGGCGCCAAAGGGAGAAGATGAAGCGCCGCCAAACGGAGAAGAGGTGGCCGCGCCGCCAAACGGAGAGGAAGCCGCGGGCTGGCCAAAGGGTGATGACGTCGCGCCAAAGGGAGAGGACGAGTCCGAGGTTGGTGCGCCCTGTTCGTTGAAAGAGACGTGACGAGAGAGGAAAGAGATCAGTGCGATTAGGGCCGTGAGGGCGCGGCAGAAGGGAACGTGTGGATTAGTTCTCTTACCTCGTGAATGTGCCTGCAGGAGTCGCCAAATCGACATGAGCCACGGGCGTAGTTGCGGCACACTTCCCGCGTGCCGCCGCCTCCGCCTCCGCCCCCACTCGCGCCGCTGCCTCCGACAATGCCACCAGAGAGCCGAGAGAATGCGCCTCCTATTGGGGGGGGGGGATTCGAATTGATTGTTGAGATTTGATTTGAGCGCAACGCAGCGTCACTGGGATGGAGAGGACGGAAGATGAAGAGCAACCGAACGAGCGCATTTGGAGTGTGAGCGTACCTCCGAATGGATTACTGGATTGTTGGCTGCCTCCACCCCCGCCGCCACCGCCAGCCTTACCTCTGCCGCCACCGCCGCCGCCACCTCCTCCTCGGCCTTGGTTCGGCCTCACATGCTCGAACCGGCAGCTATCTCCAAACTTACAGTTGCCCGTTCGAAAGAAGTGATCGCATCTTCGCGTGCCCCCTCCACCACCGCCTCCGCCTCCACCGCCGCCTCTGCCGCCGCCTCTACCCCAGCCGCGATCGTCTATCTCCATGTCTCTCTAGAGAGGCTGATTTCTTTTAGATTCAAGAGAAAGATGCTCAGTGTAGTGGTACAGCAGTTTGGGGGCGGGTCGATCGATCGTCGCTCTGCTGATCGAGAATGCGCAGATTCGAGGTCAGCTGCTTTCGCGAAGATTCATGAGGCGAGTTGGTGACGTCAGCAAATTGGTGATGCTGACGTCTGCGTGACATCAGCAACTCTGCTGACGTCATCATGACGCGACATGCGTTTCTGTTGCTCTGCTTGGTGGGGAGAATGCAAACGAAAAGATAGAGAGACGAAAGATGGAAAGGGACGAGAGAGACGAGGATGCGCAGCCTGCTAGTGGCGCAACTGCAGCTTCTTCCTCGCTGTTCTCGAGCGTAATGTCCTTCTGGGGAATCTCCAACAACAACAACGAGACGCGAAATGATGGAGGTGATGATGATCAGGCCGCGGATGAAACTGCGCCCCTTGTGGGCAGATCTGATGAGAAGGGACGACACCACCACGAGGAGGACACCAAGCGAATGGGCGACAAGGAGAGCAGCTTCGACGAGCAGCCCGATATAATCGCGGTCGACCTCGACTCGCTGCCCGCGGCGGTGATCTTTGGGTCGCACGGGCGTGTGCGCAACGTGGGCAGCAGCGTCACCAGCGGCCGCGCCGAGCTGCGGCGCCTCAAGGAGGAGCTCGCCATGGTCGATAGCGATGGCTGCGCGCGTCACCACTCTCGCGACCTGGACGACGAAGAAGCAGAAGCCGCTCTAGAAGACTCTGACTCTCAACGTATTCCTTCCTTCCTTGCGTGCGTGAGTGCGTACGTTGTGTGTGTTGTCGTGTGAGCGCCAATGGGTCGTGCATGCTCATGTAACCATCCGCCGCGTCGTGCTGCGCAGTGATGGCGAACTCGCAATCGTGGGCCATATTTCAGACGGCCAAGGCGTGGCTGCCCACCATCAACGTGCAGGCGGCGTTGTCGTCTGTCGGCTCGAGCATCAAGTATTCCATCATCTCACCACAGACGTGCGCACTATACCCTCCCTCCCGCTTGCATGCTTATACGATGAGCGCGAGACGGTCATCGCTAACATGCACTTGCTCCGCGGCGTTCTGAAGCGAGGAGACATTCGGAAAGATCGCTGCGATCGTATCCCAGTTCTTTGCCGACGTGGATGTGAGCTATGCCGACCTCATCATGGGTCTCATGCTGCTCAGCAGTACGCACCGCGCTTTCATTTCGCACTTTGTCGTGCACTTTGTCACCACCGGATGCTGTCCGTCTCTCAGAGGGCTCATCGCCCCGCTCACCCTGTTCATCGCGTTGTGTGTGGCTGCGTTAACCACGTTCCGCAGTCTGCCAGCGCAAGCTGCGGGAGACGGTCCGCACCGACATTCCGGTCACTCGAGTACGGCACACCACCTCCCTCCACAGCCGTGCCGGAGCCTTGCGATCATCGCAATCTATTTGCTAAATCTCTGTCGATTCGCAGGCAGCGCTGGAGGATGGCTACTACTACATGCGCTTTGCCGCAGCAGTCTACGGCTGGCAGCTGATCTACGGATACAATTTTGAGGCACGCACCATAGCGCACACGTCGCTCACGCTCACGCATCACGTCACTTACACGCCTGCCTGGTTTATCGACACAGGGCAAGACCAACGGTCTATTCAAGGGCCTCTTCTCGGGAGATTCGGTCAACCCACAGATCGTGGCGGCCAAGACGGGCATCGACGAGGAGGACCTCATCACGACGCAGTGGATTTCGAAGGACTTTAATCCCGGCCACTTCATGGCCTACGATCACTCGCGCAGAACGATAGTCATCTCCATTCGCGGCACCTTTCACATCAGAGACGCGCTCACTGATCTGGTGGCCAGCTACGAGCCGTTTGAAGATGGCTTCGCTCATTGGTACGTGACTCAGCATCCCTCCTTCACGACACGCGATGCAGTGATTGATTGTCTGCCGCCTGGTCTTCCCTTTCCCAGTGGCATCTTGCACACGGCGCAGAGGAAACTGGAGTTACTGGAGCCTTTCCTGATCGAGGCACTTCGCGCCTACCCCGAGTACGGTTTGGTCATCGTTGGCCATTCTCTGGGCGCGGGCGCCGCCTCGCTCCTCACCATCCTCCTTCACAACAGTACGCACCACTCCACCTCAATGCCATGTCGCATTTCTGTTGACCATGAGCTTGATTGGGTGCAGAGTATCCGGACCTTCACATCAGGTGCCACGCATACGCAACGCCGTGCGTGGTTTCGCTTGACTTGGCGAAGAAGTACCGCCACCTGATAACCTCTTACGTGATGGGTATGACAATCCAACTCCCGCCCTCGTTCACATCAACACTCCGTCATGAATTCTGACCTCTTGTGTGGTGTCTGGTGTCACAGGCGACGATCTGGTCCCACGTCTTTCATATGGTTCGATGGAAGAGCTGAAGGGTAACATCCTCATCGTGCTCGATCAGGAAAGAGGCACCGTTACGCGCATGTTCAAACTCTTTGCTGCTGGCAATGCCCTAGGTGAGTCCGGACCTCCGCGAAGCCACGCCGCGCAAGATCCTTTGTTCACAGTGTATGCATGCACGTGTGTGTGTGTGTGTGCTGTAGGTAATACTGCAACGAAGAAGCTGGAGAAATGGCTCAAATGCGATGCCCACCTCGACATCGAACAGCTGCAGCAGAAGCGTAAGATGCTCACCCTTCCTGAGAAGCTGTGGCCGCCCGGTACATCTACCCCGTCCGCCTTTGTGCCACGTATGCCATCGGTCGCTGACGCATCCACTCGGATGACAGGGGTGGTCTACCACATGTACATGTTGCCCAGGAAGACGTGGAGCGACAAGGCCCGAGAGCGGCAGCGAAAGCAAGAGCAGGACAATGAGGACAAGAACCCTGAGGAGGTTATCATGGGTACGCGCACACTCTTTCTCCTTGGGCGTCGCGTGCGATGGTAGGGGACGGTGTTGGCTTTGGGATTTGACGCAAGAGCATCATTACATGCAGAGATGATCGCGCTCAATCAGGAGCAGCACAAGCGACGACAGCACAGTAGGGATGGTGACCTGCACGTCGCTGAGGACAGGGACGATCGTCATCTCGTTCACGAGTTTGAAGCGGAGAGAGCGCATCGCGAGACCCGACCAGACGGACACGCACAACGCCAGCACCATGAACAACAATCTGATCAGCTGGATGTCAATGCAAAGCCGAAGGATGGCGGAGACATCAAGCAAGACTCGGGGGACGTGGGAGAGCACGGTAAGTGGAGCGACGAGAACGGCAAGGGGAAGGAGAAGAAGGACGAGCTGCCGCCTCGTAAGAACGCCAGGAAGAGCGGCCAGAAGCGCTATGCGATCGAGGAGTCTGCGCCTTCGCTCTTCTCGGAGATCATCGTCTCGGGCCGGATGTTCAGCGATCACTTCCCCGATGTCTACGAGAACGTCCTCAAGGCGCTCATCGACGAGCTTGAGGAGGAGGACGAAGAGGAGGAGCGAGGAGGCGCGCCCAGATCCCCATCGTCGATCGGCGTCGAGCGCGACGACCGGGGCTCCTCGGAGGAGGTCCAGCTCAAGAAGGCCGACCTCATGCGCGAGTACACTGAGGGCAAGGCCGTCTTGCGGGACCAGCAGGCTTCCAGCGAACCAGAGGAGGTGGTGCCCGAGGAACCCGTCTCCGCCATCGTCATCGGCAACGAGCAGCAAGCAGCAAACTACGACGCAACAACCCAGCAACAGATGCAGGTCGAGACAGCAAAGGAAGGCACAGAGGGAAGAGCGTCCGACAACAACGCTCCAAGCCCGATGGAGGACTAGGGGTGTTCATGTTAGCCTCGGCCAGGCAGCGCACGAGGCGTGTGTACATAAAGGCCTCTGCCATTTCAAACACATCTGTGCCTGTTGCATCTGGCTCAATTCATTTTATTGATGACGAGGTAGAGCATGACAATGCGAGGTGGTAGTGATGTCTGACGGATACGGCCATACTGCGCAGAAAGCACCGCTTCCCATCCGAACAGCGAAGTTAAGCTGCGCCAGGCGGTGTTAGTACTGGGGTGGGCGACCACCCGGGAATCCACCGTGCCGTATCCTTTTGCCTCCTTCTTGTTCCTCATCCTTATGGCTCCTCATCATCATCTTAGTTCATCATCACGGCAAGTCGAGGCTTGTTTGTGTGTGGAGGGATGTTTATTGTGGCATTGGAGAAAGACGGTCACTTGCCGCGGAGGAGGGTCTCCTTGAACTTCCCTCGGATGGCGACGACGAACTTGGTGAGGTCGCCTCCGTTGGCGTTCAGTGTCTCGACCATCGCCGCAAGACCGTCCACCATCGGCTTGCAATCCTCGACTGTCGAGAAGACAACACGTGTGTTGGTTATGATGATGATGACTAGTGCGTGGAGCTGAACAACAACCAACGCGGGGACACACGCACCGTGGTAGCGATCTGACGTGTCGAGGTGGAGGTCGAAGGAGAACTCGCGCATGGGATGGTTGGGGTCGATGTGAACGAAGGTAAATCGCATGTGGTTGATCCCCACTCGCTGCAGCTCGAGGCCCAGCCGCTCGCGGTAGCGGTTGATGTCCTGTGCCGGGGCCTGCAGGCTCTGGGCGTACTCCCGCTGTCGATCGGATAGCAGTCGCTTCAGCGCCTCGAGCTTGTGGTGTTGCTTGTCCACGTCCTGCTTCCTCTGCTCCAACTCTTGGGGCATGAGGTTCTCCTTGTCTCTCATCTTCTTGATCATGTTCTGCAGTCGCTTCATCTCGCGCTCCTCGTCGGCCAGCTCTGTCGTGTGCGTCACCAGTCGTACCAGACGCACACACGCGCACGCACACACGCACACAAAGATGGACGGCGGAGGGTGAGAACCAGCCAGCGGGGATGAAGGGAAGAGAGCGAGCACGAACCTTTTCGCACACTCTGCGCCGTCGCTTCGCCCGATTTCATCTGCTGTTGAATGGAGGCCACCTCGCCTGCTCTCGGACGCGCGCACGATTTTCGTGTGAGAAAGGGCGATCTCGGTGCGAGCACGACAAGAGAGAGAAAGAGGAAAGGGGGAGGGGGGTGTACGTACCGGTGTACTTGGTGGTCGCGCTCTGGTGCTTCTTCTTGATATCTTCTACGTTTCGCACTCGCTCCTGCATCCATTTCTGCAATTCCTGTCGCGCCTTCTCCATCTCGTCGACGAGCTCCGAATTGTGCAAGCCCTGCATCCTGCCCTCACTTGCTCTCTCGGCCCGCGTTGTGATTTGATTGTCTTCTCTCAATGCGAGATTTGGAACGTTGTGCCTGTGCTCCCGTTTTCCCGCCAAAACGAACATTTCAGTCGACTGCTTGTTCTTTTTCTGTCGACTCGCTTGCTTGGCACCGCAACGCCACCAGCAGAAATGGTAAATTGACTGTTTTGCTGACGTGGCGTGTGGTCAGTGGTCGTTTTACGTTGCCTTTTGGTTTTTGTGGCCAAGCGAGCACACAGAGCGGGTTGCCGTGAGTCCACTCGCGAACAGTGAGCGAGCCAAGGAAAGAGACCTCTGCCGCAGAGCAGCATTTTGATCGAGAATGGCGCAGTGGAAGGTGAATTTTGACGATTTGGATTTTGGGGAGCGAATCGGCAAGGGCAACTTTGGCGAGGTGTACAAGGGAACCTACCTGGGCACCGATGTCGCCATCAAGAAGCTCTTCTTCGTCGATGACGATTTCATGCAGAAGTACATTGAGAGGGAAATGGACACGCTCACGTAAGCCTCCCACTCCCATTCACTGCTCCCCCCTCACCCTCCTTCTCCCCTTCCTTCCCTTTAATTTCCCTCATGTTCCTCATGTTCCTCTTTTCCTTCTCCTCTTTTTCAATTTGTGTTGGGGGGGATCTCGCAGCGGCCTCTCCCACCCCAACATCGTCCAGCTTATGGGTCTCTGTATCGAAACGGATGACATGTACATTATTACCGAGTTCATCACTGGCGGTGACCTGCGGTCCAAGCTCAAGGACACCTCGGTGGAGATGGACTGGAAGCTGCGAGTCGGTACGCTACACGCTACACGCCCCCCCCCCCGAATGGGGATTTTTGATTGACCGCTACTCGGTTGGTGTGTGTGCGATGCGGTGTAGAGGTGCTCAGGGATATTGCCCTGGCGATGAACTACCTCCATTCCAAGAGCATCATGCACAGGGACTTGAAGTCACACAACCTGCTGGTACGCACAAGGACCCAGAGCGAGGCCTCCTGTCGTTTCCTCATCCGATTTCTTTTTTGATTGATTTTGATTATTTTTTAATGATGTTTTTTTAGGTGGGCGAGAACTGGAAGGTGAAGGTGTGCGACTTTGGTCTCGCTCGCTCGGCTCCCACGGAAGGAGAGGAGGCCAACCACCTCATGACCATCGTCGGCACCAACGAGTGGTGCGCTTTCCTTGTCTCTCTCCTCTCCTCCTCCTCCTTCTTGGTTTCCCCGTGTTGCGCTCTGAGCCACGGCGTGGGCTGATTGTCACCCGTTCTTCTCCTTGCTGCAGGATGGCTCCCGAGGTTGCCATGGGCGAGAGCTATGACAAGTCTGCGGATGTCTTCTCGTTTGGCATGGTCGTCTACGAGCTGATCACCCGCGAGAAGCCGCCCACGCGTAAGCTCAAGGATTGCTACGCCTTCAACGGCGATGATCACTTTTGTACGCTCTCTCTCTCTCTCTCTCTCCTCTCTTCCTCCATGAGCTCTATGCTCCGTGCCTGAGTTGTCGACCTAACCTTCTTCTTCTTCATCATCATCAGCCACCATTCCTAGCGACACGCCCCCCGCGCTGTGGGATCTGCTGCTCCTGTGCGCCGCTCGGGACCCACAGGACAGGCCCGACTTCAAGAAGGTGGTCGACTCGCTCAAGACTATCCTCGAGCACCTTCCCGCCAAGAGCGTGAAGAAGTCGACCGACTCGGGCAAGAAGAAGGCCACCGCGGAGGTCTCGGGCGAGAAGAAGAAGTCGACGAAGAAGACCACCACCGACAAGGAGGAAGATGGCGAGAAGAAGAAGAAGAAAAAGAAGAAGACCACCGACGGCGCCGACAAGACGGAGGAGGGCGAGAAGAAGAAGAAGAAGACGAAGAAGACCACTGCTGTTGCCGAGGGCGAGAAGAAGGAGGAGGGCGAGAAGAAGAAGAAAAAGAAGAAGACCGCCACTGCCGAGGGCGCCGACAAGGACGGCGAGAAGAAGAAGAAGAAGTCGTCAAAGAAGGACGAGGACGGCGAGAAGAAGAAGAAGAAATCGACGAAGAAGGCCGAGTAGCTGGAGTGAGCGCACAAACACCAACATTTCCCCCAAGCCAAAATAAATAATACCTGCACATTGCGGCAGTGGCCCACCAGTGATCAGAGTGCGATATGGTGTCGCACTATAATGACACCGTGATAATCACACAGATGAGGTGTTAGACCCATTGCTGGCCCACCAGACTTTGCACGCTATTGTTCACCCGTTCGTAGTTTCTCTGGCTCCTCTCTGTGTGGTTTGCAACAAGAGAAATGCAGATTTCTTTTTTGCACACACAGGCACAAGCTGGAAAAAGCATGTGGCGAAGGGCGACGGCTGCTGTCGTGCAGCGGAGTGCGCTCGTTCATGTTGGGCCGCTGCGCGCTACAAGAGCGGAGCAGCTGCAGCACCGTGCCATCTCAACGATCGGGCGGCAAATTGGATCCTCCGGCGCCGCATCGCGATTTACTCCTTCGTCTTCGCTGCGCGGCGTCGCCGTCTTCTGGCGTCGACCCTCGTCTGTGACCACCCCGCGATTGTGCTGGCACGCCGTCGTCAGGGGGTGGAGCGGCACGTCTGCAGCGCATGCTCGAGCAACAGCAGGCGAGGAGACGGACGGCCGTCGTGCCACCGCCGCCGAGGACGAAGTTGACGATGAAGACGACGACGACGGCGAATGGGACAGCGACGATGAAGACGACGAAGAGGCCGCAGAGTCCGCACAACCCGGCGCCGGCCAGCAAAAGGCCCAACAAGCCCGCGACGGCAACACTCGGCGGCCGCGCACGCAGGACGCCGAATGGTTGCCTCCGCGTACGTTGCTCTCTTGTCTGTGTGACGTGCATGTTGTGCGTGTGCCATGTGGCGTGCGTGCGGTGCGTGACTGATCGACGAGTCCTCTTTGTGCAGACGAGTACAAGAAGCAGATGATGGAGCGCGAGCTCGAGGTACTGCACGATCGCCTACTGGAGGGGCAGAAGATAAACGCCGACCACTTGTCACGCTTGGCCCACCACCGGTACGCCTTCATCCATGTCTCCGCCCTTGCCCTCTCTTGTAGAAGCTGTCAGCTGCACTTGCACCTCCAGCAGAGGTGGCACACTAACACGGCGACGGCGATGCTCTCCTGTGCTGGTCGCCTTACTCTCAGGTGTCTGGTGGTGAAGGACCCCGATGACGGAGTGCTGCAGTACATCTGGGACCTGGCCAAAGTGGTACGTCGCCTCTCCCTTGCTGGCCAAACTGAGCGCCTGCCAGCGAGGCACGCACACCGCACACGCACACAAGAGGGAGAGAGAGAGAGAGCGAGCTTGGCTGACGATATCCTCAACAGGGACACACTCTCGGCATGGTGAGCTCCGACGTGTTCGGATTGCTGATGGGCCGCTTTGCCGCGCACAACAGAATGACGCTAGCCGAGGAGGTCTATGCTCAGATCCTCGCTCATCGGCAATCGCGCACCGCAGATGATGCACGTCTCTCCTGTCCCGCGCTTCTCTCCCCATCTTTGCTCCTGTCGCGTCCATCATGCTGACCGTAGATCGGCGCCACACAGCCCAAGAGGCCCAGCATCAAGCAGAAGGACTTTGAGCACCTGATCACTGGACTGGCCCACGCAGGGAAGGGTGATCTTGCGCTGTCCTTCCTGCGCCAGCTTGCAGAGCGCGACCAGCAGGGCTCGGAAGCCACCCCGACCGAAGCAATGCTGCGCGATGCCGTGAAGAACAAGAAACCAGTTGATCCGGATACCTTCATCGCCGTAGTTCGTGCCTTGGCACGGTACGCTCGCTCTCCCCGCTTGCACGCGTGCATGCAGGCTTGATGGTGCCACGTGCTGACGCGCCTCCGTACCAGCAACGACGAGATCGAGCAAGCGCGTGAAGTCGTGCGGATGATGGAGCAAAGCCCTCCAGCACCGACCAGCAACTATGGGTGAGTACTAAACTCAAACGCGCGTGCGTGCGCGCATGTTGTGTGTGTGTGTGAGAGAGAGAGAGAGACTCATGCTCCCGCTTGATGCGCAGCTTGATGGCCGCCCTGAATGCGCTCAACGATCCTGAGGGCGCGCTGCGTGTTCTAGCCAAGGTCGAGAACGGCGACCTGTGGACGTACGTGGAGGCGGTGGAGAGCCACCTGCGGCTGGGCGACCGCGACCGCGCGGTCGCCCTCCTCGGGGACGTCGCCGAGAAGGTCAAGGAGCAGAGCCGCACTGCTCCAGCAAAGCGCCTCGGCGGACAACGAGGGCAGAGGCCAACACGTAACGACCGAGATGATAGCAAGAGCGATGACGAAGACGATGACGGTGACGAAGACGAAGACGAAAGCGATGATGATGAGCAGCCGCAGCCGCAGCCGCGGCAGCGTCAGCTCTATGAACGCCACGGAGAGCGCGCCCTGTGGAACCAAGTGCTGGCGCGGCTCGTGCAGAACGGACGCACGGACGCGTGCTTCGAGGTGTGGCGGCGAATGCGGGAGATCGAGGGCCTCGAGCCCGACAATCGGACGGCGGGGTACCTCATCCGCGCGTGCGTACAGGCCAAGAACATGGCCCGCGCCCATCAGGTCGCCAGCAACATGCTCAAGTTTCACAAGCTCAAGGTATCGTCCTTTCCTTTGTCGTGGTCGTGGTCGTGGTCGTGGTCGTGGTCGTAGTCGTGGTCGTGGCTGACTCAGTGCACGCAAACAGATCGGGCCAGCCGCATGGAATGAGATCATCGAGGGCTACGCGGCCGAGGGACAGCTCGACGCGATGTGGAGCAACGTGGAGAAGATGTACAAGGAGGGAACCCATCCGAACGCGCTGACGTGGGACGTGGTCGAGCGTGCCTTTACGTCCGGCGGCGCGTGGGACCACTGGCGCTCCAAGGTCGCTCGCCTGAAGAAAGCCATCGACGACGACGCGCAGAAGAAGGCGCTCGAGATAGCGGAGAAGAGGAGGAGGAGCCAGAGCAAGCTGATGCGCCAGCGACGAAGCAACAACAACGACGACGACAAGAGCAACAAGAACGAGGACAAGACATTGCCGCGTACCAGCTCGGAAGAGAAGACGCCAAAGAAGAAGACGTCTCCGCGTACCAGCTCGAAGGAGAAGATGCCGAGCGCGAGGACGCCAAGGGAGAAGATGCCGAGGGAGAAGACGTCGAGGGATAAGGCGCCGAGGGAGAGGAGGACGAAGGAGAAGACGACAATGACGAAGAAGAGGGTTGAGCACTGACCAACACCAACAAGTCATTGCTGTTCGCAACGTGCATGTTGTTGTGTAAAGCCGCAGTAGCGGTCAGCTGGCGGTGGTGCTAGCTGCACGCGCGACGGGGGCGGGCGAGCCAGCGACGTTGGGTTTGAGCATCGGGTGGAACTTGGGCAGCGTCGCCGCGAGCAGCTGCTGATGTCGCGTGTGCATGGCCATGTGCGCCTTGTGAACCACGCACACGCACGCACGCGTACAGTCCGCGAGAGAGTGAGCAAGCGGAGGAGGTAGGTCTCACATGAGGGGAAGGGACGCACCTCCTTGGTGTCCGACAACGTGCGACGGCTGTTGGACGGGGCGTGGACCACGACCGAGTCGGGCAGCACGTCGTTGGGCGGAAGCTTCACGCCCGTCCCCACCACGCAGTCGTTCCCCACCACCGTTCCCTCACCAAGCACCGCTGCATGTTGACACGCGCGCATGCACGCGATCTAGCTGGTCAGTCTCTGCGCACTCAGCCGCTCCATACACCACACGCCACACGCGCACGGGGAAGGGCGTTGCACCGCGCATCTCGATTGTGTTGCGATCGCCGATCCGTCGTGAATGCACCTCTACAGCGACACAGCAAGGGAGAAGAACAAGACGAAGACGTGAGCCAGCGTTCGTGTGGGTGAAGCGCGCGAATTGAAGCAGGAGAGAGAGAGAGAGAGAGCACTTACGTGCGCCGACCTCGATGAGGTTGAAGTTGCCGATCCGCATCACCTCCTCTGTTGTGTGCGGCGTGCGTCACAGTGCCACCACCACCCACAACGATCGTGAGTGGCACGCACGCACCACGCACATGCACACGCACACGCAAGCTCGTACCGTGTGCGTTGACGATGACGGAGTGTTCCTCGATGATGTTGTACTTGCCGATGGTGATGCTGCCCTTCTCCGCGATGATCCTGCATCGCGGGTGCAGCACGGTGCCCTCGCCTATGTGGATGTTGCCCTCGAGCGTGCAATCTTTCGGCACGATGGCCCCCGACGACACCGAAACCACTCCCTTCCTTCATCACCCATCCACACCACATCCACACATGCCGGCGTTAGCGAGAGGAGAGGAGCGGGCCCACCCAATCTCGCTCACAAGAGGGGGGGGACCATACACTTTGCTCATCCTTGTCGCCTCGTCGGAAGAAAAGAAAAACAAGGAAAAAATCATTTCCTTCTTTTCACACCGAAATAATGGAAAAGTTTGAAAAACGATTCAGGAAAACAAATACGAGGCATGGCCGCGGTTGCACGCACGAAGGAACGACGGGCTCTCGCGAGAGCACACGAAACAAGCAAACCTGATGGAAGCGCCGGCTGCCGTAGAGACTGGACGCATGGGCGAGCTGAGGCTCCGGCTCGAGTCGTTCGTCGCCGCGGCCCCGGACCAGAGGTACGCAATTCGCTTTTTATTTATTAAAGAATTAATAAAATTAAAAAAATAAATAAAATTAATTTGAACCCGTCGTCATCAGGTCGGTGGTGGACGAGATGATGCAGCAGGCGACCGATCTGCGGGCCAAGGGAGAAGCGATGCTGCCGGTCAACGCCGCCACGGCCACGATCGCGTTCGGTCGGGCCGCGCAGGTCCTGTGCTCGCTCCGCGCCGTGCTTGGCTTGTCGTCGTCCTCGTCGCCATCCGATGCCAGCGATGACCCCGATCGAGCGGCGCTGGCGTGCCTGTTTGACGCCGAGGTGCACGAGCTGAGCCAGCTCGCCAAGAGCAGGTTCCTCACCTTCTCCAAGAAGTCGGCGTTCATCCTGTTCGCCACGGACAGCCACCAGGCGAGTCTCGACGCCTTCTTCCACGCCGATGGGCTGCTCAAGTGGGACGCCTTTGTCGCGCCTCTCGTCCACATGGACAAAGGTACAGAGATCGCGTCTCAACCTCAGCTGCATGCGTCGTGTTGTGTTGTTTTGTGATCGCACTGACGCCGGATCTGCTGTCCTGAACGTGTGGTGCGCGCAGACTTTGAGGACCAGCTGCGAGAGGTGACCGGTGATGAGAAGGACTTTGAGCCCTCGCCGCACGCCAGCACGCATGCTGAAATGGTGTCGTATGCGCACACGGCGATCCACATTCGACGCGCCGCTCAGGCAATCCATGCGCAACTGGTGAGCCTGCTCGCCTACCTCTTGCATTCTGACCTCGTGCTCGAACACGATGACGATTTAGCTTTGCTCATCGCCTTCCCGCTCGTGAACAACATCACCAGGGTCATCTGTCGATCGACGAGTTCCTCGCTCGCTACGCAGATCAAGAGCTCTACCACTGGTTGATTCCCAAGAGTCAGGTGCGTGGAATTGGCGTGGGTCGACGGCGGTGATCACACGAGTCTACAACAGGATCAACAACTTATCCTCCTCCCTCTTCCCGTGCAGTTGCAATCGTTCTTGGAGGCACACCACAACGGCGACACTCTGATCGCATTCATGGAAATGGTACGCTTGGCTTAACGATCAGCACAGCACAGACCCACAGCCCTCTGATCTTGCTCCCACGCCAATGCGCTTGTGCGTCCAGGTCTCTCTGATGGACCGAAGGATGCGGGATCTGCTCTACTTCAATAAGGACGTGCCTCGCTCTCTCCCTCGCAAGTTCCAAGATATCCTGAAGCTTCCCACATTCCAGTACGGCTCATCGGACACTCATGACCGCTCCCCACGCAGTATCAGAAACTTACCTCATTGTGTTGTGTGTGCGCTTCAAGGACTCTGTGGGGCAGCACGATCTCGGTGGTCCTTAACGTCCTGCTAGGCACCCAGGACGGCTTGAATCTACGCAATCTGTTGTGGCACGGCTTTGCCACCAAGGTACTCTATCGCCAATCCATTGTCGCTGCGTGCCACATGCTAACGTTTCCTCGCAGGCTCAGTTCGACCGGTCCTACTTCACGTTCTTGTGCCTGGCCGTCTTCAGCTTGCCCGCCCCACCAGCGTCGCTTCGGTACACGGCCCAGTTGCTCTCATTAGTTGGTTAGTTGGCTGGCGTCCCTGTGGTGAGCAATACTCACCAACCACGCGTTTAGGCAGGAGATGATGGGGGAGCCACGACCGCTGACCGACTTTCACCAGTTCGTGCACAACCTCGACTTCGGACGCGGGACCAAGGTCTTTCCGGGTACAGCCAACGTCATGTCAAAAGCTTTTGGGTGCACTGGCCTCTGGTGAACTAACGCCTCGATCACAACACACCCGATGCACGCGCAGACGTCCTGACCGAGGAGCAGATCAACGAGGTGAACGAGGTGATCGGCAACAACTTCCTTATCGTGGCTGGGCAGGAGGAGCTTTGGGCCGACGCCTTCCGCTACTTTGCCGCTGGCCACAACTACAGGTACGTAGGGCCCAGCCGTCCTTGGAATGGCGAATACAGTGATGATCTGACAGTCTCTGTGTGCTGACAGAGCGCTTCTCGTCCTGCTGCCGTTGATGGAGCACTCCATGCGCAAGCTGTGCCTCTATTTGAATGACTGCCCCATGCGCCGGGGCTGCAAGCTGGACAAGATCCTTCGGCCAACCATGGACAACGGTACGACAATCGATACACCACATCGTACGATCGTGATGACCTTACGTTGTCTTGTCTTGTCTTGTCTTGTCTGTGCCGTAGGCCCGAATCTGTTCTACACAGCGTGGAGCAGACCAATGATGCATGCCTTGCATGATCTCTTCCAGTGGGGCGAATGTACGCAGTCGAGACGCCGCTCCCTTCACTCATCTCCCACACAGCAGGCGTGATCAAGGAATGACTGACGCACTCTGTCCCACCACTGTCGCGGTATTCAGGTGGTGGCGGTCTGCGGCACTATCTCGCGCACGGCTCCACGCAGGGCAACGATCTCATCCCGAGGGACTTTGCCGATCGCTGCATCGCCGTGGCCATCGCTCTCTGCCTCCCCTACCGACCGACCTCGCCCTCCATCCCTGGTACGCGTTCAGGAACTAAACGAGTTCCTCATCTGTGACTCTGCACAGCCGCTGATCATGTAAGTATGTTCGTTCGTTCGCGTAGAGTCGGGACTGCTGCACGACATCTGGCAGTTCATCGCGGTTGACTACCGGCCGTGCTTCCATCCCAAGGCCCTGCTGCAGAAGGAGCTGGCCGCAGCGGACGAGCTCTGGCGCGACGTCTCGCAGAAGATCGCCTCCGAGGCTGGTCAGCCTGCAGGCCAAGACGACGGCGATGAGGAGTCGAGCGTTGGCGCGGCTCTCGAGGCTCTGCAGCAGCGCATCCAAGGGCTCCCGCCTGGCGGCGACACCGCGGTGCAGTTCGTTCACGAGTTTGAGCCCTTTTGCACGTCCAAGGAGCAGCGGAGGATAGACCGCCTGCGGCGCATCGTCACGCGAACGAGCACCTTCATTCGCATGGTAAGCGCACTCACGCTCATCAGGCAGCATAGCGGTCTGAGCTGACTTCTAACCTGCTCAACCACGCCATCCAGATCCGTGACCAAGCCGATGCTGCAGGTCCCGACGCGAAGAAGGCGCCGACACGATCTGTGAAGATGCTCTTCATGAGCCTGCTTAGCCTGATCCTTCTCGCCGTGCGCCGACTGTGGCGCATGGGAGCCGAGGGAGAGGGCACGACGACGCCACCAGCGGGAAGCGGAACGCAGAAGGCGGTGAACAACAACTTCACCGACCTGTGGAGTCTGCTCGATAAACTGCGCGTGCTGCTCGACCGCAACGACTGGCCGCGGATAGGCGACCTCCTCACGTTCCTCAGCCAGAGCCTAGCCGCGTACCCCACAAGCGTGGCTCTCCCGCCGACGCTCGGCAGTGTCTTCACAGCCCGCGAAGCCAAGCTCTACAACTGCCTCCTGCCTCGAGTTGTGGCGTACCTCAAGTGACGCACACGCCGCGATCTCTGCTGCAAAGGACGACTGCGAGAAGGTCGGACATGTAGTAAACACACACCGTGATCGATCATCAAGGGTGGAAGTAGAAGTGCCCGACGTTGTGCTGGAGCTGGGGCGTGGGCGCCGGGTTGGGTTTGGGTCGGATGGTGTCGATGCCGTGCATGAAGGGCACCAGCGGCTGCGGCACCCTCACCGTCCCCTCGGCCGTCTGGTGGTTCTCCAGGATGGCCAGGATCGTGCGTGGCACCGCACAGCCCGTCCCGTTCACCGTGTGCACAAAGTCACGCCTACGGCCACTCGCTGGATCAAAGATGCGCGTTAGCTCCGCAAGTATGTTTGCGTGCGTGTGCGTGCGGTGGTGGCACATACGGTCTTCCTTGGGATAGCAGATGTTGAGGCGCCGAGACTGGTAGTCGGTGCAGTTGGAGGCCGAGGAGACTTCGCCGTAGGACCCGCGTCCTGGCATCCACGCCTCGATGTCATATTTGCGGTAGGCCGGCGCTCCCAGCTCCTCCGTCGGCATATCCAACACTCGATAGTGCAGTCCCAGTTCACTGGCCACGCAACGTGTGTGAGCCCCCAAGGCGACAGTAACAGAGCGCTGAGCGGGAGACGAGTACGTGAAGATCTCCTGCTGGAGCTGGACGATGGATTCGAGCATCTCATCAGACTGTTCGGGCGCGGTCAGCGCAAAGAGTTCGACCTTGGAGAACTGGTGCAGGCGGTACAGTCCTCGATCACGCAGACCCTGGATGCACAGCAGCAGCGCATTAGAAGACCCTACCGTGCATGCGATGGAGAGAGAGAGAGAGTGGTAGTGGCGGTGGTGGTGTACCGCGCCGCCGGCCTCAGCGCGGAAGCAGTGCGAAAAGGCGACCATGCGCACGGGCAGGGACTCTGGCGGAAGGGAGCACATCTGGTAGTAGCCTGCCAGCGCCAGCTCCGACGTGGCCACCAGACACAAATCGGTTCCCTCTATGCTGTACGTCTGTTGTTGAAGTTGCAACACGAGCAAAGCGTCAGTCGACTACGGCGCAATGGAAGCCGGGTAAGTGTGGGAGTGAACCTGAGTGCCGGTGCCGCGAGGCTGGAAGCCGCAGCCCTCTGCGGTGACGGGGCGCACGACATCGGGCGTAAGGACGGGCGTGAAGCCTCGCGAAGCGGCCTTGCCCATCACCCACTGCACCAGGGCCAGCTCCATCAGCGCGGCCTCGTTCCTGAAGAACACAAAGTTGTTGCCGGCCACACGCGACCCCGCCTCGAAGTTGGCCTGCACCACACGACACCGCGCCCCATCGTCAGCCACCACGCACGCACGACAGCACCACGTCACTGCACTCACACAAAGACTGATCCACTCACTCGCTCACATCAAGCACGCACGAGATCGAGGCGCTGGCAGAGGGCAACGTGGTCGACGGGTTCGAAGCCAAAGTCAGCGGCGTTCTGCTTCTTGTCGGGTCCGCCGTAGCACACGACGCGGGCCTGGTCCTCGCTGCCGTGCGGCACGGCCGGATGGCACACGTTGGGGATGCGCTTGGCCTCGCGGTACAGCTCGGCCTCGACCTCCTTCACCTCCTTCTCCGCCGCGTGCAGCTGCTCCCTGAGCTCCTTGCCCTGTCCCACCAGCCGCGCCACCTCGTCGTCATCCCCGCCGCCGGAGACGACCTTGCTCTTGCTCGCGTTCTTCTTGAGCTGCTTGAGCTCGTCCGTGAGTCGGTTGCGCTGCGCCCGCATCTGCTGAATGTCAAACGCGAGCCGCACGAATCGATCGTGCAGGGCCACCGTGCGGTGGATGTCGGCCGCGCCCTCGATCTTGCGCGCCCGGATGCTGGTCGCCAGCTCGTCCGCGTGCTCCTTCATCCACTTGAGGTCCAGGTGCCGGAACAGGTACTCCTGCTGCTGGGACTGGGGCTGGGGCTGCTGGTGATCTTCAGGCGCCACAGGAGGGGAGGCGGGCGCAGCACCGGCTTCTCCGGTCGTGGCGGCGAAGCGGCGGGGTTGAGGCATTAAGCGCCACGACGAGGGCAGGAGGGAGGAGCCAGCCGCGCTGCTGGTCCACGTTCTACGTGCACAACCATTGCCTCCGCCGACCGATCGTCCCGAGGCCAGGCCAAGGAAGCGCCAGGAGCTGCCTCGCAGCTTCATCTCTCACTTCTCAATTCCTTGTTTGGTTAATCAGACAAGGAAAAGTGAAAATGGCAAATAAAAGGGAAAGCATTGCGAAAGAAAAAGAGAAGGGGACGCCCGGGTTTGAACCGGGGACCTGACGATCTGCAGTCGCCTGCTCTACCACTGAGCTACATCCCCTGAATAAACAATTTCTATATTTTTTGGTTACATAATGATCTCCTCTACCACAACGCTGCATGAGCCCAACAGGTTGGCTGTGCGGGAAGCAAACTTGTGATGGAACACGACGACAATGGCGCATATGCGCCGGATGTTGACGGGAAAGGAGGTGAGGAGGATTGCCACGGGGGAGGAGAGGACGCTTCACAACAACAGGAGGGCCCCAATAATCGATTAGTTGGGTCGCGGCGCAGGGAGATGGGACGACAACGCGGGGGGGCCATGATTAACAAAAGTGAACGACGACGGCTAGGCGCAGGCGAAGAAGAGGGAGAAAGCGACAGCGAGAACGGCGACGGATCACACACTGGCAGCGAAGATGAAGATGACGAGGGGGAATTGATTTTTCTGGAGGGGAACGAGGCGGCATACGTGAAACACATCTACAACCGCGAGAGCGTGATGCTGTCCAAGAAGAGCGACCACGACCTCCTCGCCTCCCTGCGCCTGGCGGGGCGAAAGAGCGAAAGCGAAGCTGGCTCAAAGAACGAAAGCGAAGACGAAGAGCGAAAACGACACAGCGAAGACGAAGGGCGGACACGATGGAACCCTCGGCGGCCGACGCTGTCGAGAGGACCAACGGGATCGGCGCCGTCATCGCCGCTGCCGCAGCCCCGATCATGGGTGAGGGCTCACCGACGACAGGACAGCGAATCCGCCGCCATCACCCCGCAGGAGCCGCCGACCCTTGCCCGATCGATCAGCTTCGTTCGCCGGGTCCAGCCAGCGGCAGTCGCGCTCAGGCAAGCCGACGATTGAGCTGTAACGGCAAGCTTGATCAGGGTGTTACCGCCCTCGCCAGTGGCCTAAATAAGCTCCTATGTCGAGCGCAACCGGTTTCCAAACATGTAAATTGTGCGTGCGCAAGACGAAATCAAACCCGCGGCTGAGCCTCACTGGTCCTGTGCGTGGTTCTGCGGTACGCCGCGGTGTCGGACGCAGTCGCGCACGTGATGCGCAGAAGGGAGTCTGTGCGGACTAAACGCAATCCAGGAGGACGCCCAGGGAAATGGCGGTGGCCTGGGTTAGACCAGGTGGTTCACGTCAGTCACCTGACGAAGGGACGGCCTTCAACGCTTGTTGATGCCCGATTGAGCTTGGTCTTACAGAGCCACCGCGCCTGGTTGGGCCAGGATGGGCTCGTCACGGACCCGCTGGACAGGTTCCGCAAATGCCCCAATGGTGGCGATACACACTGTGGAGATACATCACATGTGCACACGCATCGGTCAGGAGGAGGGTCGCACACGCTGCACCTCACGCCCATTACCCTCGTTTGCTCTGCTGCTGCTGCTGCAACTTCACGGACGCCAGCCACGCGCACTCGCGAGTGAGCGAGGTGCATGCAATCATTGATCTTGAAAACAGCGACCGCTGCGTGGCGTACACCACCTCGAACTTGGCGCTTTGGATAGCATTTGGCAGTGTTAAACCTGACATTCACAACCGAGAAGAGGATCCCAACGCCCAACAACATCTGCCACAACCGTTGTGCGCTCCCTGTCACCAACACTCGCGCTTGCCGACCACAACGTACACGCATATTCCCACTCGAGCGGAGAGTCGCACCCAGAAGAACAGCTGTTTACACTCATCGCACAGAGCATGCCAAGGACTCACGCCTCTCGCTTCGGTCTTCTGGTCCTCTGGCCTGTGCTGCTGCTGTATCTCTCACTTCTGCCGAACCACACCGAGGGTACCCATTTCCTTACTATTTTCTTTACTTTTCTTAAATTTCCGTCCTTCGAAGAAAGAAGGAGAAATGGAGAGAAAACTGACAGAGAAGTAACACAACCACAGGAGTGTTCGAGCTGACGTTGCTGCACACGGCCAACACGGACTCGCAGGTGCTGGCCGTCGGTTCCTTCAATGGCCCGTGCACGCCGACCGACCTGACCAGCGGCAACGACTCGTATGTGACCGACCCGGCCGCCCTGCCGTGCATCGGCGGCGTAGCCCGGCGGGCCACCCTCATCAAGTCCATCCGCTCGAGCGTGCAGAACTCGCTCCTGATCGATGGCGGCTATCTCTTCACAGGTTGGTTCATCAACTCGCTGTACTGCTGTGCATGGCCTCGTTGCTGCTATTGATGTTGCTGCTGATCACCACCTTCACTCCTCCATCAAGGCTCCGTGTTCTGGACGCTCTTTGGCACGCAGATGCTGGGCGAGTACTACAACGAGATGGGTAACTTGGAGCTCTCTCCCTCCCTCATGCACGCATGCACGATCTCGAGTCCGATGCTGTGTCTGTTGTGTACAAGCTAAAGCAATGCTCACTAGGTTACGATGCGATCAAGATCGACCTCTTTGAGTTCTTTGGTGGTGTCGATCAGGTCAGTCATGTCTGCTTCCCGGAAGTGCGCCACAGGTTGGCCGATGCGCGTCACTCACCGAGAGCTTTACGTCGTTCCTGCGCGTGCATGTGTATGTGCAGTTGGCCGAGTTCATCCAGCTCGTGCCCAACACCCGCGTCGTCGCGGCCAATCTGGTGGGCAAGAACGACTCGAGGCTGGTGAACGCCACCATAGTGCCCTACGCCGTGTTCACGTTTGCTGATGGCGACAAGGTGAGTCGCTCTTGCGCTCTTTTCTCGTCTTCCCACACCACTTACGGACTCGTTATCACTTCTCTCTCAACCAACCTAGGTCGGCTACGCAGCCACACTGGTGGAGCAAGTGGGGACGCGCTTCGAGAACTCACAGTCAATCGTACCATGGAGCTCCCTTCATGCCTCATGTAGATGGCCGCCTTCGTTCCGCTCTCACTCTGTGCTTTCCCCGTACCTCTGATCAGAACTCGTTCGATGAATTGACGGGCATGCTCCGAGCCGTGGGCAGCATGCTCAACCAAGGAGGTTCGTGCCTCACCGACCTTGTGTGCGGATGGACCGACCAATCGCCCTAAACGCTGCGCGTGTGCGTGTGGTCTGTCGCCAGTCAACAAGATCATCGTTTCGGTGAGTGATGTCAGCGTCTTGGATTCGGTTATCGACTACGTGCCGGGCATCGACATCGTCATACTCCCCAACACTCTCTATGCCAACGACGAAGGTAGTGTGCGTGCAGTGTGTGCGCGCGTGTGTCGTGTGTCTACAAACGCCGCATTTTGTATGTACCAGGTGTGCATGAGGTGATACAGGCCACCTATCCGCAGGTTCGATACATGGGCTGGGCAGGCGCTGACTCGAACCAGCAGCCGCTCCTCGTCGTCGCTTCAGGCAACTTTGGCCGAAGGCTAGGAAGGTTAGGTCGCTCCCAACTCACAGTCCAACACCGTTGCCGTTACGTCTAAGGCCTTGGTATTTGCCGTCGTCGTTGTGTTCGTCAGGCTTGATGTGACGTTCGACGACTACGGCGTGTTGACCTCGTGGAACGGGAACTCGATCCAGCTGGATGACTCGATCGACGCTGATCCCTCGATCCAACAGCAGATCCTGATGCAGATGGACCAAGTATTGGCCTCGTCCAACAAGGTGATCGGACGGGCCGCCGTGGACATCGAGTGGCAGGTACTCGCCGACTTCTTCATCCATGTGCGCGAGTGCGAACATTCCTGAGCTCCGCTCTCTCGCGACATCATCAGAACATGTGCGTCTTTGGCGAGTGCGCCATCGGCGACTGGATCGCCAACATCTTCCGCAGCGTCACCGGCACTCAGATCGGGATGGTCAACGGTGGTGCGGTCTAGTACGTCTCCACGTCACTCGCATACCGTGCACTACCCCTGACTCTTGCTGACACTCGTAATCCTCCCCCACTCGCGCAGTGGTCCTTTCAATGAGGGAGACATCACTCTGGGCGAGTACCTGGTGGTGTTTCCCTTTGGCTGGGACTTCCTGTTCACGCTCACCCTCAAGGGCGAGGACCTCATCACGGCCCTCGAAAACTCAGTCTCGCTGGCCGATCAGACCCATCTGCCCCTCAGCGCTGGCGTCGGTCGATTCCTCTCGGTTTGGCTGCCACCCTCCTCGTCCTCTCCTGCAGCCGAGTGGTGTCGCGTAAGCGAGTGCAGTTCGCACTGACGCGTCGTGGGACGATCGGCTTTGGCGTAGGTGGCGGGTCTCAACTTCACGTGGAATCCGGCGCTGCCTGTCGGCCAGCGGGTGGTGGACGTCTGGGTGGAGGTGGACGACGGCGAGTGGGCGATCCTGGACCACCAGCGGTTCTACTCCATAACGACGCTCGACTTCCTCGCCAACGGAGGCGACAGCTACGAGGACCTCGCCGCGAAGGCCATCAAGCCGACCAGTGCCTTGATCACGGCGGCCACGGTGCGTTGCTCGATCTTCTCGCGCACACAAAGCGCCTACCGGTGGACTCCATGAAGACTCACCACACGATCATACACTGCGCAGGCGATCGAGTCGGGCCTGGGCAAGTCGCTGGAGCAGCCGATCTCCGCCGTGGTGGACGGCCGTGTCTCTGTGTCCAACGGCACACGCATGACCTGCGTGGCGCCCGACCAACGAATCTGCTCGGACAACGGCTACTGCAAGGGCGGCGTGTGCCAGTGCACCGCTCGCGGGGCTGCGGGTATGACGTCTGGCTAGCCATCAGTTGGTGGAGCCCATTCAGCTCGCGCCTACAAGCTAACACGCATGGGCGCTTGTGGTGCATTGATCAGGTCCGTTCTGCATATTCGGCGCCAAGAACAACAGCACCGGCGGCTCGGACGTCACGGGCATGGTGGTGGGCATCGTGGTTCCGGTGGTCTCGGTGCTGATCTGCGTCCTGCTGATGGCCTTGGCGCTCTGCGCCTTCCTCATACACCGCGTCACCAAGAGGAAGAAGGAGGAATGGTGCGTACATCGCTCTCCTCCTCGCGCGCATGGCCAAGCTGCGAGACTCACACACGATGCTGCGTGTGGTGTTTCTCGTAGGGACGTCAACTTTGACGAGCTGGAGATAGAGGGAAAGCTGGGTGAGGGCTCGTTCGGTGAGGTGTACAAGGGCAAGTGGAAGGGGACCGAAGTCGCCGTGAAGGTCATGACGCCGGGACTCGTCACCAAGGACATGAAGCGCAACTTTGTGGACGAGATGCGCGTCATGAGCCTGCTGCGTCACCCGGTACGCGGCGGCGGAGATCTCATGCGCGGCGGCAGAGGAGATTGATGGGTTGGTGGATTGAACGTGATCACTGACACACAAGTGCGTGGCGTCAACTCAGAATGTCGTGCTGTTCATGGGTGCCTCTTCCAAGCCGCCACGGATGTGCATCATCATGGAGTACATGACCCTAGGCTCGCTATATGACGTACGTTGAATTGTGCGCCGCAGCAGCTGTGTCAACTGAGCGCGAGATCTTGCCTTGCCTGAACGCCGTATCGTATCAGGTGTTGCACAACGACCTGGTGCCCTCCATACCGATGACGCTATCGCTCAAGATCGCGCTGAGAGCGGCCAAGGGCATGCACTTCCTCCACTCGTCGGGGATCGTTCATCGCGACCTTAAGTCCCTCAACCTCCTCCTGGACTCCAAGTGGAACATCAAGGTGTCTGACTTCGGTACGAAGACGAGTGACACGGCAATCCGCTCGCGCTCGCGCGCAGTGCTGACATGCGTGGCGTGGATCCTGGTAGGACTGGGCAAGTTCAAGGACCACATCAAGGCGTCGGACGGTCACATCGGCAGCATCCCGTGGACCGCTCCCGAGGTGCTGGCCGACCAGCCGGCCGTGGACTACCTACAGGCCGACGTTTATTCGTTCGGCGTGGTCCTCTTTGAGATAGCAACGCGACGCAACCCCTACGACAATCTCAGCGCGGCCGCCATCGCTGTGGGCGTGCTGCGCGACGACATGCGGCCGACGACGCACATCGAGATGGAGGCGTTGCGAGACGTGCCCGATCTCTTCGTTGATCTTATGTGCAACTGCTGGGACACCGACGCCCAAGTGCGCCCGACCTTCCTCGAGATCATGACGCGCCTCGAATCACTGGTGGACGAGTCGCCCACGGCCTCAACGTACCCGCTGAGCAGCACAGCGTCGTTCCGCCCTGTTCTCTCCAGGGACATCAATCGCATCGATGAGAATGGGCAAGAGCTCTCAGAGTTCGAACCTGATCGCCCACAGCGTACGTGGGGGAGGCGCTTGATATGCACGCATGCCTGCGCCGTTCATACTGACACTACGCTCGTGTGCATGTATGCATACACAGTGGGCGGAGTCAAGCCGCCGCACGGTGAGATGGTGATCGGATTCACAGATATCGCCAACGCCGCCACGCTGTGGGAATGGAATGCCGCAGCCATGCGCGACGCCACACTTCTCCACAATGACATCCTGCGCGATCTCATGAAGAAGCACAACGGTGCGCACAATGTCACGCGCGCACATGATGGACGATGTCATTGACTGCTCACCATCACCGATCGTGTACGCCAGGCTATGAGGCCGTGCTGACTGCAATCGAGAATCATGGCGAGGGTTCGTTCTGTGTGGCCTTTCAGACACCGCTCCGCGCCATCGAGTGGGCCAGCGATGTGCAGAGCGCGCTTCTCAAGGCAGCGTGGCCAGAGGTACGACCCAACAGCAGCATTTCACACCACACACGACACACACACACACACCACAAGGAGCGCTTGGACTTACCTGGCGGCATCAGGGACTTCTCAATTGCCCGGCCGCAGCTGAGGAATGGGGTAATGTGCACGATCGGCTGCTGTTCCGAGGGCCGCGCGTACGCATGGGCTTCCACTTTGGACGGCCCAAGGCAGCGAGAGAACCCGTCTACAAGTCCGTGCAGTACGCCGGTACTCTTCTCTCACCTCACTCCACCCCAAAGCCAACGCACACGCTTGCCGCTCATGTGATCAACACGCTTCAGGCGAGGTGGTCAAGTGCGCGGCTAGATTGGCAGCTCAGGCGCAGGGCGGCCAAGTGCTGGTCACTGGGTCACTGCGTAAGAACCTCTTCAAGGCAGGCCTCGACCTGGACAAGACGCTCCTTGAGCGCTTTCAGCCGACCTGGCTAGACACATCTGGGTCCGCTGCTGGTACGTGACGCTCTTGTCTCTTGACGTTGGTCTGTCGCTGCACACACACACGCTCATCACTGCTCGTTTGCTCTCTTCCATCAAGTCGAAGAAAGGCCTCATGTGGAGAAGATCTACGAGCTGAAGGTGCAGGGTCTGGAGGCGCGGTTCTTTTCCACCGGCCACAACGACCATGACGCCAGCAAGTCCGTCACCAGCGCAGCTGAATCTCATTCTTCACACACGTTCATGTCGCCGGCGCCCGCCAGCGACGCGGTTCATTCCCTGGACACGCACGGGAGCGACGACGGGGCCGTGCCAGAGAGCGACGGTTCGCCGTACGACTCGTCGGGCTCGTCCTTTGCCCTGCTGGACAACAAGGAGGTGTTCCTCACCAGCGCCAACCTCTGTCGGTATCGGCGTCATCCCACGTGCGTTGCTTGCTGCTGTACAGCCCATCATTGAGCATTGGTATTGTGTGTGTGTGTGTGTGGCACAGGTGGATCATCGACTTTAAGGACCTGGCTCTGCGGGAGCAGGTGGGCACCGGGTCGTACGGTCTCGTTTACATGGCCAAATGGAAAGGCGTGGAGGTGGCCGTGAAGCGATTCATCAAGCAGAAGCTCACCGAGCGTCGCATGCTCGAGTTTCGCGCCGAAGTGGCCTTCCTCTCCGAGCTGCACCATCCCAACATCGTCCTCTTCATCGGTAAGCCTGCTGCGCGTTACGTGTGTGCGGCGCACGCTGGCACCGTGTCACGACTGACCTAATCTCTCGCGTGTGCAGGAGCGTGCGTGCGGAGTCCCAATCTCTGCATCGTAATGGAGTTTGTGAAGCGAGGCTCGCTGAGGACGATCCTGTCCGACGTGACAGTGAAGCTGCCGTGGCAGCAGCGTCTGCGTATGCTGCACGGAGCCTCCCTGGCCACCTCCTATCTCCACTCGCTCGAACCGGTCATCCTGCACCGCGACCTCAAGTCCTCCAATCTGTTGGTACGCGGCCAAGCCGCGCTTATGCGTGCGTGCGTGTCTGCGTCACCGGCGGCTAACACGACGGCGGGGACGCAGGTGGACGAGGCGTGGAACGTGAAGGTGGCCGACTTTGGCTTTGCGCGCATCAAGGAGGAGAACGCGACGATGACCCGATGCGGCACGCCCTGCTGGACCGCGCCCGAGATCATCCGCGGCGAGAGCTACAGCGAGAAGGCCGACGTGTACAGCTTCGGCATCGTGATGTGGGAGCTGCTCACGCGCAAGGTGCCCTACGCCAGCCAAACCTTCATGAGCGTCGCGCTCGAGGTCCTCGACGGCAAGCGGCCCGAGGTGCCCTCTGATTGTCCGCCCGACTTCAAGGAGCTCATGCAACGCTGCTGGCACAAGGCACGTCACCTTCACGCACGCACAATGTGTCTAGCGCGTGCTCACAGTTCTCCTCGTTCAACAGAAGCCGAGCAAGAGGCCCACCATGGAGGAGGTAACGGCCAGCCTCGAGACCCAGATCATGGGCGGGCAGTGTTGCGGCGACAACGTGTAAATAACAATCGATAGAGCAAACTGTGTTAGTAGTAGTATCAACAGCGGATAGTATCAGAGCATGCCGATGACGTGCTTGACCTCCTGCAGGTTCCGTCGGGCGATGGCGCGCGCCCTGCTGGCGCCCTGCTGCAGCACGTCCTCCACCCACTGCGGCTTTTGCTGCAGCTCTCTGATCCTCTCGCCGATCGGCCCCACCGTGTCCTACGCACCCACGTGTGTGTATGTGTGTGCGTGCGTACGTTGAGGTCGCGCATCAAGTAAGGCCGGCGGCTATGAGGTGGGGCGCGTCGTACCACGAGGTGCGGCGCGAGGGCGTTCTTGAAGTCGGGCATCTTGGCGTCGGCGTACTCGTGGCAGAGCGACTCGACCGAGCGGTCCGTCAGTACGGAGAAGATGCGCAGCAGGTTGGCCAGCTCGGGCCTGTTCTCGGGATCGTAGACGATGCCGGGGAGCGGATCGGTCTTGGCCTTCTGCAGCTTGAACAGGATCTCCTCCTTGCTGTCGGTGAGGTTGATTCGGCTGCGGTCGTTGGGATCGGACTTGCTCATCTTGGCCGTGCCGTCGCGCAGGCTCATGACGCGCGTAGCCTGGCTGAGCATGGGCTGAGGCAGCGGGAACAGTGTCCTGTTGTAGCGCTTGTTGAACGTCTCTGTGTGTCGTTGCGATCCCAACAGACAGACGCGTGCGCACATGTAAGCAATGTGAAATCAGACACGACGGCTTTGAGTCCAACGCGCACTCACACGCACATGCACATGCACACGCACACACGCACACACACACACATATAGCACGAACCGGCGATCTCCCTGGCCAGCTCGAGGTGTTGCAGCTGATCGTCGCCTACTGGGATCTGGCTCGCTCTAATGCATCACACGCCAAACCTGTGAGCTCACATACGCTTCTGGTGCACGCGCAACGCGGCACACTCAACGCATTGGAGGCGCACCTGTAGAGCAGGATGTCGGCCGCCATGAGCACGGGGTAGGCGAACAGGCCGAACATGGCTCCCTGTTGAGCCTTCTTCTCCTGCACGGACGACAGATTGCGCGAGTGAGCCATTTCGGCCAACGGAGCACCGCACGCACGCAGCGAGATGAGACGACATGTCACACGACGGTGTAGGTCGTGCCTTGTATTGGGTCATCCGGTTGAGGGCGCCCATGGTAGTGCGACAGCCCAAGATCCACGCCAGCTCTGCGTGCTCTGCCACCTGCACAGCACAGCCGGGGTGAGCTACAGAGACGACGCGACACGCACAGCACGGCGACGAACCTCGCTCTGGGAGTAGAGGATGCACTTTTCGGGATCGATGCCGCAGGCGAGGAGCGCGATGGCCATCTCGCGCGTGCTGTCGCGCAGCTCCTCCGGAGTGACGTCGGTCGTGTAGGAGTGCATGTTGACCACGCAAAAGATCACACCGTCCTGGTTCCCCTTCTACTCCTCCTCAACATCACACCACACCACACGTCACGCACATACGCGCATCACACAATGGCTCATCAGAGGACCGTCACACTGCGACATTCGCACTACACGATCCCCACGCGGGATGCACGCATGGAAGGAGTGAGAGCGAGCGAGCGAGCGTGAGTGTGGCGTACGCGCTGTTCCTGGAGCTGGAGCCAGTTGACGACAGCGCCGAGGTAGTTCCCCAGGTGCAGTTGGCCCTTGGGCTGGATGCCCGAGAAAATGCAGCCCTCGTCCTCTGCCGTCACCGCTTGCACCTGACGACACACGTGCACAACAACTCAGTGGGGGGACCAAGGCGGAGGTGGAGGAGGAAGAGGAAGAGGGTGAATACGTTGGCTGATATACCCGAGGGGCCGGAGCTGAGCGAACGGAGCGGCACGGACGCAGCACCGGGCGAGGAGAGCAGAGTCGACGCTGTGCCGGCAAATGTCCGCGCGGACAGTCTACGCAGCGGCTGCACCGGGCAGCTCTTCGAAGACCCGGACACGCCGCGGCCGACGCCACAGGATCGAGCCAACCTCATCTGTCTCAAATCCGCTTCGTGGCCGGAAAGCAAAATACCAGGAAATTATGAAAAGAAATGAAAGGAAATGTATTTCTTTGTACGGCGATTGTCGACGATGTTGTTCTGATTGGCTCCAATAAATAAGAAAATATGAATCCAAAAAATGCCGAAAAGCCTTTTTGGTGGTTGGCCTCATTGGTGTTCTTGCTCTCCCACCCCAAGAACTTGATTGCCGACTGTGCCCTCGCAACTACGATTCACTGCACTTTCTTTGTACCTCCTGCCAGCTGCCCTTCCCTCACACAAGTCTCCAGACGAAGATGAACACAGACGACCCTGAGGAGCACTACACCCTCATGGGCCTCATAGGCAGCGGGTGCGCCCCCCCCCAATTTTTTGTTTTTATTTTGTTTTATTTTGTTTTGTTTTTATTTGATATTTTTTCTGGTCTTCCATATTTTGATTTATTATTTATTAAATAAATGTGCGAATAAAACAGGAGTTTTGGGCGAGTGTACAAAGCGATGGACAAGGGGACGGGGGAGATGGTCGCCATCAAGATAATCCCCATCTGCGATGAGGACAACGAGGACGAGCTCAAGAAAATCGTGCGGGAAATCGACCATCTCAAGAAATGCGACTCGCCCTACGTGACGGCCTACTACGAGTCCTACTTCAGGAACAAGCGCCTCTGGGTTCGCTTCCCCTCCCTTCGCTCTTTCTTCGCTTTCTTGTTCGTTCTTGCCCCCCCCCCTCCGGTGCTCGGAGCTAAACCTCTCCCTCTGCGCTGCGTGGTTGCCGGTGGTGGTGAGAGCAGATAGTGATGGAGTTCTGCTCGGGAGGCAGCCTGAAGAAGATAATGAACCGCCTCAAGTCGCCATTCTCCGAGGACGAAATTGCTGCTGTGTGCTGCCAGGTGGGTCCCACATGCTCTCTCCCTACCTCTTCCTCTCTCGCGCGTGAATGGTTGTTGTCTTTGCTCACGAGTGCTATTTATAGGTGGTCAAGGGTCTGCATTATCTGCACTCCCAACGACTACTGCACCGCGATGTGAAAGCCGGTACGCCCAACAGCACCATCTTTGCTCTGTCCCTTAAGCGTAAGTCTAACAGCCAGTGCGTGCTCGGCTTCTCTCTCTCTCCTTTTTTTGTGTGCAGACAATATTTTGCTTAACTCCAAAGGCTCTGCTAAGCTTGGTACGCGCGGCCTCCCTCTCACTCATCAGCACCTCCTTCCACATGCTCTCACCACTCACCATGTCCGCGTGCGCTTTCTCACAGCCGATTTGGGAGTCGCCACTCAAATGGTGAACACGATGGACAAACACAGGACCGCCACTGGTACCCCCTATTGGATGGTAAACTCCGCCCTCGCACACGCACACATGTGTGCCTCTTCTCACGTCGAGTTTGTTGTTGCCGTGCTCTTCTTTGTCGTCATTGTCGTTATGGGCACACAGGCACCAGAGCTGGTGTGCGAACAGGAGTATACGACGCGAGTGGACATCTGGTCGCTCGGCATCACCTGCATTGAGCTTGCCGAGATGATGCCGCCTTACTCTGGTCTTCTTGCCATGCGGGTACGGTTTCGCTCACACGCTCGCGCACACTCGCACACGCGTGGACATGCAAACCTAACTCAATGTCTGGTGAGTGCAGGCACTGTTCATTATTGCGTCGCCCAACACGCCACCGCCCAAGCTCACCCACCCCGAGAAATGGTCGTCCGAGTTTCAAGACTTCATCGCGCGATGCCTCATCCGCGAGTACGACCAGAGGGCCACGGCAGACGAACTCCTAAAGGTAGGGTTGACGCACGTGGCACGATCTCACGCGATGTGGCCTGTGTGCGTGCATGCGCGCGCGATGTGACCTGTACTGAGACGATGGCTGCTCGTCTTGGCGCGCATCAGCATCCGTTTTTGGCCAAGGGCGAGAGACTCGCTGGCCTGCTGACCGAGCTCGTCGAACGAGTAAACCACCTCTCCCCCCGAGAGGAGAAGGTACGCTGCCACGCTCACGCACGTGGTCTGTGCGGTGACGGTGCACTCACGCGTGTTTTGCGTTGTGTGCGTGTGTGTGCGAGCGCAGAAGCTGAGGAAGAAGGCGAGCGCCAAGAAATCCAAGTTTGCCAAGATCTTCGCCAAGGTGCACGCCTCGTCGTACGATGCGTCAAGCGACGGGTCGAAGGAGGAGGAGATCATCGTGTCCATCAAGCGCGCCAAGGAGCTGGAGCACGTGCGGTCGACCGAGGGCAGCGTCGCGTCGCTCGAGGAGTTGAAATCCGAGGACATGAGCTGCGAGAGCGTGAAGATCAACCGCAAGGACTACCTCCCCGACGAGGACGACGATGTCATCAACGGCGACGATGGTGGTGGCAACGGCGATGATAAGGGGGAGGAGCAAGCCAAGCAGCTGCGGGGCGAAGAGAGCGTGGGCACGATGGAGTCAGAGTCTGTGAGCCAGTGGCGGACCGCCGGTGGCGTGAGCTCAATTGAAGAGGGCAGCTGAAGGCGCTTGAGCGAGGTCCAAGGCCCTGTCTCCACACAGAGACGTAGACATGGACAGAACGCGAGAGAGACGAGAGACGAAACGAGACGAGACGAAAGCGACGAGACCACCATGATGGAGAGAGCAGTATCGCGATGTACAGTGCCGCGAAATATTATTATGTTCTTGTGCGAGCGAGCCCACAGGCATCATCTCTCACTGGATCTTTACTGCGTGGGTACGCTGCTGAAGCAGGTCGGACGAGCACCAGTCGAGCGATGTCTTGCTGCAGAACGCACTGCCCTGGCTGCAGTCTTGCCCCGCGCAACCCGGAAAGCAGTGGCATCGGCCGTGGTCGCAGAAGCCACCGGCGGCGGAGCATCCCGTCCTCATGCAGCCAAAGGCCGGGTGCCTGTCCAGGACGAAGCTGCTCTCCAGCTGCGCCACGCCGTAGAACATGGCGGCATCGTCGTTCTGCGCGAACTTGAACACCAGGCTCCCGTTGGATATGGCGTACACGTCCGTGTAGCCCTGGAGCACCTCGGCCGTGCAGCGGTCGCACGACCCGCCGTAGGTGAACACGTTGCAGCGCGTGTTGGGCGTGCCCCAGGGCAGGTTGATCGGCGCGACCTCGTTGGTGTCAAAGTCGAAGCCGAAGAAGGCGGCAGTCCCAAAGCCCGGGCTGACGCGATAGATCAGCTTGCGACCGACGAGGGCCACGTACGTGTTGGAGCGAGGGCTCGATGGGAGGTGCAGGTTGGGGAAGGCCGGGGCGAAGCAATAGGTCACGTCGTAGTTGAGCATGTCGTCGAACCAGTGGTAGGAGGCCGCCTTTGCTGCACCAGCAGAAGACGAGGAGGAGGAGGAAGAGGCGTAGAGGTAGACCATGGTGTCTCCGGGGGTCACCTGCTTCGTGCCGCTCGCGGCCGCGTACACGACGCCCGATGGGGAGAACAGAGGGTTCGAGCTCGCGAGCACGTAGTTTGAGTGCGACGCGTCGATGAGCGGCGTGGTGGTCCCGTTCATGTCCATCTGGCACAGCACGGCCGCGCTCCCCTCGCCAGCCGTGCCGGCGTAGTAGAGGGTGCAGGTCGTCACGTCATCGTCGTCGCGGCAGAGCACGTCGTAGTTGTCGGACAGGATCGTGTCCGGGTTGAGCTTGGACGCTGCCTGCTCGGGGTAGAGGCAGTGTGAGATGTTCACGTTGAGCACGCGATGGGTCGAGTTCATGCCGGGACGCACGTCCCAGGTGTGCAGGACGATCGTGTCCTGCTGGTTCGGGCCAGTGGGGTGCATCGTGTCCACGTCGAGCACGAAGGCGTTGTGCCCGCGCATGATGGGCCAGTGGGAGATCATGGACGATCCCGCCTGCTTGATGCTGAACGTGGAGACCAGGGCCTCGGGCTTGCCGAACGCGTAGACGCGCCAGTCGACGCCGTCGGCCCAGTTGTTGGTGGTCCCCGTGATGATGTACTCCTCGCTGGCGCCGTAGTTGACCCCCGAGTTGCGGTTGTCGATGTCGAACGTGTACTCGGTGTAGCCCGAGGCCGCGTTGCGTGAACGAAGCCGACGCTCGGTCTGCGGCACTTGGGTCCAGAACAGGGTGTCGTCGCTGGACACCAGGATGTCGCTCGTGGGAGTGCGGCTCGGGCCGACGATGAGCTGGTTGCCGTCGTACGCATGGCGCACGGCAGCGGCGACGGTCTGGCTCTGGTTGACCAGGGCGGCGTACGCGCCGTAGATGCCGCTCGTGCGGATGGGCGCGGCGTCGTAGGCGACTCCGGGTACGCATGTGCCCAGACGCTTGCGCCCGCCGGAGAAGGTGGAGGTGGAGGCGGCCTCCGAGAAGAACGAGCACGGCGAGGGAGCACACGGCTCGTAGATGCCCGTCCAGGTGCCCTGCGGGTTATAGAGGCAGCCGCCTGGCACGGAGGCGACGCAGGCGCTCTCGCTGTCAAACGTTTTGATTGAGATACCGGCGATCGGGCAGTCGCCCTGCCATGCGTCGCACGACGGGCAGCACGGCGCCGAGCTACCGGCCTGCACGGTGGCGGACAGGAGGACCACACAGGCGAGCACGAGCATGGCCTGGGCTATGAGTGTGACTGGTGGCATTACGTCTTGCGGGCAAAGCGGCGAAGAACAATGAGGCGAAGTCCGGCACGTTGTTGGGTCATGTTGTTCTTGGAATATACTAACCAATCAGCTTTTTGCCCCGACACTTGCATAAAAAATTTCATTTTTTTTTAAATTCATTGCTTTCACCAACTATTGATGGCATGCAGAGAGTGCTTTTTCAGGGTTCTCCTGTCGAAGAAAGTGTTCGGGAAAAATAATTTCTCTTTCTCTTTCTTTTCTGTTTTCATTTTTATTTTCCATCTCGCGAGCTCCGGAGCGCAAGATTTGATTTGATTTTTTTTTCCGTTGCATCTCTGGCTCCCCTCAATCCTGCGTTGAGTTGTTCGGCCGACAGACCACACAGCACACTGCCCCTTGCAAACATGGATGGCAAAATCGCGAAACGTGGAGGGCGAGGCGGGCGCGGCGGCAGCCGTGGCGGCGGCGGAATGAACATGCGCGGCCGTGGCGGCGGCGGTCGCGGTGGCGGACGAGGTGGAGGTCGAGGTGGCGGACGCGGAGGGCGAGGTGGCCGCGGTGGCGGACGCGGAGGACGCGGAGGAGGCAAGGGCGAGGGTGGTGGCGAGTTCCAATCCAAGTACGACACAGGCATGACGGCGCGCGAGATGGAGCGGAAGCGGAAGAGGCAGGAGGTCGAGTACTACGAGCGCCCGCCCACGTTCACGCAGGCGGACCAGCAGGAGGAGGCCGCGCTCGAGGACATGCTCTTTGGCTCGGCCCCAGTCGCCGATTTCGGCAACGAGCTCGCAGCACAGCGCCGAGATGAAGATGAAGATGACGACCACGACGAGGAGGACGTTGATGGGGAAGACGACGAGGAGAAGGTGCCGATGAACACGGTATGGATCGAAAAGAACGGAGTCATGGTGCCGCTCAAGCAGGAGGATGATTCGGTCGAGGCCGAAGAAGATGAAAATCGCGAAGATGAAGATGAAGATGAAAATGATGATGACAAGGACGAAGATGACGAGGACGGAGGAGTTAAGAAGGAGGCGAAGCTGCAGCCGGCGTGGGAGGATGAGGACGACGCGGAGGAGAAGGTGCGGATCGCCGTCCGCGACCCCAAGAAGCGCAAGCTGCGCAAGGAGCTCGACGAGACCGTCATCACCGGCGCCGAATACACCCAGCGCCTGCGCGACCGGTTCGTCCCTTTTTTTAATTATTTAAAATTATTTCCTCAAGCGCTTGCTGAAAAAAACAATAATTATTTATTTTTAAAATTGGAAATTGATTTTTATTATTTTATTTTATTTTCTAACGCCACGATGACAGGTTCGAGAAGATCAACCACCATGAGTCGGGCGGACCTTCGTGGGCCAAGCTGCCCGAGGACATCGACACCGTGCGAGGTGCGCCATCCATCTGCCCTGCACCGCACCGCGCACTACGCGCAAGCCGCGTCTCTGGCTGGCGTGCGGATCGAGCTGATGATTGTGTGACTGTGTGCGTGAATGTGTTGACGTGAGCAGATGAGGATGAGGAGGACATTCTGGCGACGACCGAGGCGCTCGTGGGCTCCAGCTCGCAGAGGCTCGCACCCAGCATCCTCAACGTCACCCGCGCCAAGGACGCCAACCAGCAGGTAACGTGACCCCTGGTCCTTGCCAAACGTTTGTCGCTTGCTCAGAAACCTGACCGCACACCAAACCGCGCGCGCACGCGTACGACATGTTCAACAACCTCGTCACCATGCAGGCGCACACGCGTGGCTTGAACACGATCCACTTCCACTCCAACGCACAGCTGCTGCTGACCGGTGGCCAGGACAAGTCGCTCAAGCTCTTCCAGGTCGGTCAGCTAGCCAGTCACTCCTCTGCTCTCTCGCTCTCTCGCTCTCTCGCTCTCTCTCTCTTGATCGCCATCATCAGCGTCTCTGACAACCGTGTGTGCGTATCGTGTCGCTGTAACCACAGATCGATGGCAAGAAGAACCGGAAGGTGCAGGGCGTGATCTTCCAGGACTCGCCCATCGTCAAGGCCTTCTTCACGCCCGACGGTCGTGAGGCCATTGTCGGATGCCGCAAGCCCTGGCTCTACGTGTACGACGTCGTATCCGGCAAGGTTTCCAAAGTGTGGCACGCCGCTGGTACGTTGCTCGAGCTTCTTCACCATCCACCACCACCTCACACACATGACACACGGCGCACGCCACTCACACGCTCGTGTGGCGCAACAGGCAAGAACGAAATGAGCACGGAGCATGTGTTCTGCTCGCCCGATAACAAATACCTGGCGTTCTGCGGCAAGGGCGGCAACGTGCACCTGGCCTCCAACCAGACCAAGCAGAGGATCGGTGAGCTCCTCTGACAATCCTTGCCTTGCAATTGCTGTGTGGTGTGGGGCTCTGAAACTCACCATCTCTGTCCCGCTACCGTGCAGCCTCGCTCAAGATGAACAACATCCCGCTCGCCGTGACCTTCGCTCCGGATGGGCTCACAGTGTTCACCGGCGGTGGAGGTACCACATCGCTTCCCCTTGATGCATGCATGCATCGTCGTCATCATCGCAGGATCTGTCCTTGTTAACACACACGATCGCGTGCAGACGCGTCTATCTACCAGTGGGACCTGCGAACGAACAGGTGTATCTACAAGTTCGTCGATGAGGGCATGAGCAAAACCAGCTGCCTCTCCATCTCCTCCGACAGTGCCTACCACGCAGTCGGGTAACTCGCCGCCCCTCTGCACGCACGCTCATCCACGCGCACTTGCTCTGCTGACCTTCTGGTGATGGTTGCGCGCTGCAGGTCGCAGTCGGGAGTGGTGAACATGTATTCGGCTGAGACGCTGGCCACGCGCAATACGACGCCCAAGCCGCAGAAGTCGCTCATGAACCTGCAGACCTCGATCACCACCATCAAGTTCAACCACGACACACAACTCATGGGCATGTGCTCGTGGGTCAAGAACGCCTCCTTCCGTCTGGTACAACTCATCTTCATTATCTTGATCGTCATCATCATCATCACCTTCTTGATTGTCATCATCTTGTTCGTCATCATCATCTCACCCGTAACGCGCGCTTCATGCTTGCGTTGTGACTCGTGCAGGTGCACTTGCCCTCGATGACGGTGTTCAACAACTGGCCGACCGATCGCACGCCGTTGAACAAGGTGGTGGACTTTGACTTCTCGCCCCACAGCGGTTACCTCGCCCTCGGCACCCACAAGGGCAACGTCCTCCTCTACCGGCTCAACCACTACACCACCGCCTAAGCCTTCTCTCTCTCTCTCCCCTCTCCCTCATCCTCTCCAACTCAACCTTACGCGTGATGGTGGTGGGCCTTGCGCCTTGGTAGGAATACAAACAGGAGTGCCCATAGTCTTCATCAACCAGCGCGGTCACTGCGGGACGAGCGACTCGTAGCCGCCGCCGGCCTTGCGGCTCGCGGGGTCGCCAAAGAGAGGGAGGTAGGGCGAGCCGGCGGCGGGGTGGACGAGACGCAGAGGGGCGGCGAGGTCCGCCACCATCTCCGCGATCGAGTCGTAGCTGCGGTCGTCGCTCGCCACGTACTTCATCTTCCTCGTCACCATCGTCGTCGTCGTGGTCGCTGCTGGTCGCTCATGGCCCTCCTCGTCTAGCGGCTGGCGCTGGCCAAGGATGCGGATGTGGGAGGTGCCCTGCGGCGTGACGCGCGAGATGGTGTACGCGCCCGGGCTGCTGCTCGAGAACCGTACCAGGAAGGTGCCCTCGGCCGCGCCTGTCAACAGGCGAGCCATGTCCTGTGTGCCCACCAGCGCGCCGCGGCGGCAGTGAGGGACCGCACCTCATCGCAGCAGAGAGCTGATGGTGATGGCGTGAGGAGTGTGTACGGTGTTGGTGAGCGGGCCGTGAAACCAGGGCTGGCTGACGAGGGCGAGCAGGCGTTCGAGGAAGTTGGGGCTGGCCTCAAAGGGCGCGAACCACTCGACCATCTTGCTGAACCACTCGATGCTCACCACCTCCCGTCCCTTGCCCCTGCTCTCCTCCGTCACTGATGAAAACACGACGTCGCGAGTGAGTGCGGCATCAATGAGCAAGGACGATGCGCGCGTGCGTGCGTGCGTACCAAAGAGGGCTTTGGCACAGCGCAGCTGCGCGACCTCAACTGAAGGCGGGGGATTGTAGACGACAGGTTGTACGCCTGCGCGGCCCTGCACGTCTCCGCCTCCAGAAGCAGGCGTCGCCGTTCGCTTGTGCGGAGGAGTCCTGCGTACTCGAGTGAGCGTCGAGCCGTGCGCCAGCTGTGGATCACGCCAGTGCGCCAGCGCGTACCACTTGTCTTGGCCAGACGGCGCTGAGGCTTCTTCGGCAGGGAGAGGGTCGTCGGGGTCGTGCGGGAGGTCGAGCCCGAGGAATCGCCACAGCTTGCGGGCAAAGACGGGCCACGGCAGAACGTACTCGTGCAGGCTCGCCTCGGCCTTCCAGAACGCGCGTGCCAACTCGTCCTCTATCGCGCTGTCGATGATGATGCCGTCCAGCCGCTCGTTGATCTCCTCAAAATCCGGTCTATCCATCACAGTCAAGATCGAGCGGAGAGGGAGACAGGGCAAGGCGTGCGCGCGCGTGTGCATGAGAGAGAGAGAGAGTGTGTGTGTGTGTGTGTACGAAACCTGAGAGAGACATCGTTGCGCCAGCAGTCCTCGATGAGCGAGAAGAGGGCGGGCGGGCAGGACGCAGGGATGATGGGCCGCTCGCCTTCGTCGCCCACGGCCACCAGGAACTGATTCCAGTCTCGATGATGGTCGAACGGCTTCTGTTCCGTCAGCAACTCCCTGTCTCGCGCGTGGCCGTATTAAGCCACAGCTTGGGTGTCGCTGCAGTGTGCGCACATGCGCGGCGTATGTCGTACCAGAGCACAATCCCGAAGCTGTACACGTCGGCCTTTTCGTTGAAGTCGCGCTTGCGCATCACCTCCGGGGCCATGTACAGAGGAGTGCCGCGTACGGCGCCCAGATCGCGGATGGCCTCTTGTGACGACTCTTTGATCGCGCTCAGACCAAAGTCGCACCTGCACACACACACACGGCACACGTGTGAGGCAGGCCGTGGCACCTGCTGGTGCGCGGAGAGAGCGCCGCGTACGTACAGTTTGACTCGATACTCGTCGCCTTGCCTGTAGATCAGCAGATTCGCGAGCTTAAGGTCTGATCGCCACCACACAAGAGCGGAACGCGTCAGTCATGCACATCGTGTGGCGTGCGCGAGCGTGGGCGTTGCGGCTCAACCTCGGTGGATGATGCGCGGGTTGGAGTGGTGGAGCCAGTTCATGCCGAGCGCGGCGTCCTTGGCGAGCTTCATCTTCTGGAATAGGGTCAACTTGACTCTCTGCTTGTGAATCAGGTCGTGCAGATCGCCTTCGAGCAACTGAACGTCGAGGTCGGTCAGCACCAGCAGAGCTTCCAACCAATGCAGCAACCGATACGTGTGCGCGTGCATGTGCGTGTGCGTGTGCTGCGTGCGCGTGCGCGTGAGGATACCTCGGTGACGATCCTGAACTGACCCTCCTGCGTGCAGGCGCCCATGAACAGCACAATGCACGGATGCGGATTGGCACTGCGCGCAGCAGCCCAGTCGATCAGTCACCTCTCCATCGCCATGCAGTGGGCCCTCGCCCCACCAGACCACCCTCAAGCCTCTGGCCACCACGGCGTACGCACCTCATGATGGCGATCTCGGTTCGGAGGCCGTGCAGCTGGAGTGCGTTGAGCCGCTGCAGGCGAGGCACCTTGACCGCCACGTCCATCTTGAAGCACTTGCCCTGTACGTGCGTGTGCGTGTGCGTGTGCGTGAGTCAGTCCCCCCACTCGCAAGTGCAAAGGGGGGGGGGGGCTTGCCTTGTAGACGGTGCCGAACGAGCCGTCGCCAATCTTGGGCCCCAAGTGTATGTGCTCCGCCTCGATCTCTGCGCCCCCGTTGGCACCCCCGTGACCCACCCCCGACGCACCCACTCTTCCCTCCATCTCCCCTCCTCTTTCCTTCTCCTTTCTTTTTTTTAAGGTGCACTAAATCAATTGATTTAAATTTTTTTTAGTTCGTTTTATTTACCGGCGGTGTTGGTTCACTGCGCCTTCTTGATGGCCGTGGTCGTGGTGGTGTTGGTAGTGGCGGCGGTGTTGATGGTGGTAGTGGCGGTGGTGGCGTTCCTGGTGTGCCACACGGATCGCATGTCCTGCAGGAATCGTCGCTCGGTGAGGAACCTGGCCAAAGCACGGATGAAATGGCCATTGATGGGTGAGCGTGATGATGAGGACGATGATGACGAAGAAGACGAGGTGCAGGGTAAAAGGGGCGTACAGGGTGATGAGGACGGCCATGAGGCAGGCGCCGCCGACGGTGACGTGAGCCGCCGCTTGGGCGAGGGTGTAGTGGGGCTTGGCCGAGAAGAGGATCGTCTCGGACAGGCGCGTCACCACGAACGACAGCACAAACGCAACGAGCACCTGGACGTCGCACACGCACGCACACGCACACGCACACGCACAGGCGTGAGCGCTAGGCGACGGGGTAACACGAGCGCATAACACGACGAGACGGGGGAGAGATGCAGCAGCGGACCTTGGTGGAGGGGCAACACCGACGGAATCGGAAGAAGGTGAACTCGCCGCGCTCGTTCTCGCGTTCCTTGCCCTTGGGCGTCTTGCTGTGCTCCCTGAAGAACTCGCGGATGAAGTAGCTGCAGTAGGCGATGCGAAGGGCCATGTCTGTTGCGCCAACAAGGAAGAGGACGAGAGAGTGAGTCTCCGTGTAGGACTGCCTCGCCTGCAGTGCAGTGTGATGACGCGGAGAGACGTACTGAGGCAGTCGGCCAGGATGAGGCCGGCGGTGTCAAAGTAGGGGATGAGGTTCATGGCCGCGCCGACGTAGAGTACCGAAAAGGCGATGAGCACATAGTTGTAGGTCTTGATGTCGCTCGGCGTGCTCACCGCCCGAGTGAACGCCTCCGTCGTGCCTGCATGCAATCAACACAAAACGCGAACCAGTCACAACACAAGCGAATGATCCAGTCGTCTGACGAGTTGATGGGAGTTACCGTTGATAGCCATGAGGGCGACGTAGGCGCAGTATAGCCCGAGTATGAATGGCGCATCGGTGGCGCTGAACTTGCTGGTGTACATGAGGTCCAGCAGGAGGAAGGAGTAGTTGGGACCGAACGCCACGAAGCACAGGCCTGTACACGCGCGCGCATGTGCGTGAGTGAAGCGATCGCTCGTAATGAACTGAGCTTGTTGTCCAACGAGGCGAGCAAGCGCGCGTTACCGATAAGCAGAAGGCACTTGAGCAGGAGAGTGAGCACGGCGGCAGTCTTCTTGGGCCCGAGCTCGGAATACTTGCTAAAGAGAGAGTTGCAGACTTGCTCAACCGGCATGAAGACGAACCTCACCACGAGGGACCCTGCATAAACGTCGAGTGAGTGGCGTACACACGCGCACATGCACACATGCACCACCGCACGCGCACTTGCGCTCACGTCTCACTACCACGCGAAAGTGTGTCGTACCAAGGTTGTTGACCAACGAGAAGATGGCGATGTGCTCCAGCGTTTGGGTCCACTTGAGGAGGTACTTCTGTCCCTCGGTGAGGATGTACATCTGGACGCTCTGCCAGTAGAACTGTCGCAGCAGGATCACCCTGTCCCAGTCGATCCACCTGTTGTCGATGTAAATGTCGAGCTATCAGGCCAGCGTGTGCGGTTGCACACATCACGTGGTGAACGACTTCAAACGCACCCCGTTGGTCCAGAGCGAGGGAAGAGCTCGCGAATGGAGCGCAGCGGGAACGCAAGACGGGGCTCGTCCTTCACGCCATCGTCGTTTTCGTCGTCGTTGTGATGGTCGTCCTGCTTGTCTTGGTCGTTTGACCGCACCTCGGACTCACTCGTTAGGTGCGACTGGTCGGCGGGCGGCAACGGCTTGTTCGTGAGGATGTGGTAGAAGAAGTAGGCGTAGTAGCCCAGCGTGATCGTCAGCGAGTACACCAGCCACGAGAAGGAGAATGCAAGCGCTCCTGTGGTGCGAGAGGAAAAGATCGTCAGTGTGCGCGCGCTGTGTCCACACCAAAGCGTGATCGTGCCAGGCGCCAGTGTAGGTACCAAGGTGAGGATAGAAGTAGACGAGCATGAAGGTGGCGATGCAGCGGAGGAAGGCCGCAGTTCCCTCGACGACGACGCGCGGGCGATAGAGCAGGAAGCGGAGAGTGAAGATGTACAGAGGCTCGGAGAGAAGCTCGATGAAGGCGGCGGTGCCGGTGAGGAAGATCACGAGGTGGTAGTTGTCGAGAGCGCGCTCCTCGGGCGACGCGGTGAGCACAGAGAGCGCAAAGGTGGCGAACGTCACGGCCACGCCCAGCGGCACGACCGCCCAGCTCAGGTTGGTCAGCTTGCGTTCCCACTCGCGCTGCGATCGTTTGTCGTTGATACTACGCACCACACGCACCACATGCACACGCACCACCGCACACAGCCGACCAGCACAAGAAGCGATCAGCACGACAGAGAGACAATGACGACCACGACGAGAGCAAGAGAAAGGAAGAAGGTACTCGCCCTCGGCGGAGCGTTGGCAGGCGTTACGGAATGCCTCGCGGGAGAGGAACAGGATGGTGGACACCAACAGCTGCAGCGGCACCGACGCAAACTGGATCGGCCAGGCACGGCACCGAGACACACGTCGCCGACGACAGAGTAGGTCAGTCAGCAGCCAAGTGGTCAGCCAAGCGTCAGCCAGTCAAAGAGCGAAGAGACGTTGAGCGCGGGGCGCGTACCCCGTACACATCGGTCTGCACCATGCGCACGATGAGCGTGTTGAGCACGAACGTCAACCCGTGCGTGAGGACGTTTAGACCTACCGGTGCGGACCGCCCCAACCCTCACGGCAATACCTCAATAATAATTAATTAAAAAATAAAAATAAAAAGGGCAAGGGGAGAGGGATGGCCAGAGGCGTACCCATGAGGTAAACGACCCCATAGAGAGACCTGGACAGCAGGTTGTCCATCTCTTCCCTTCACGCTCTTCTTCCACGTCGGCAACGGAGAAAATAAGAGAAAAATGAAAGGAAAACAAACTGGAGGTAAACGAGAAAAGTAGAAGAAATGTGAAGGAAAACATGGTATATTTTGTTGTTACATCTTGACCTCGTCGCTCTCTGCTCGGTTGGCCTTGGGCTCGTGTCGCGTCGTCGTCGTCGGCGTCGTCGGCGGTGGTGTCTCCTGTCCTGACTCGTATTGGCTGCTGTCATCATCATCATCGTCACTATCGTCGCCGTCGTTGCCGCTGGACATCATCTCGATCGCGTTCAGCCCGTCGTCGTTGTCCTCGCACTGCTGCTCGGCCTCAGCGCCCGGGTCTCCTCGCGAATCCTTGTGCTTCCCCGAGGACGATCCCGTCGTCGGGTTCCCGTCCAGCCGCCCGCAACACGACAACAGCGCCGGTACCTATACCGATCTCGCAATGTCAGGAGTGTTGCACACGCACACGCACACGCACATACACGAGGAGAGGATGTGTGTGCGTACGGATTTGCCGACGGAGAAGGTGAGGAGGGTGAGCGGGAGGATCTCGGCGATGATGATGAAGATGATGGCGGAGATGGCGTCGACGGTCTCTGACGCGGCGGCGTAGAGCAGGAAGGCGCACAGCATCACCAGCGACACCGTGCACACCAGCATCACCATGATGAACTGAACGACCATCGTCAGCGCCACCACACTCATCACACTCGCACTCACTCGCGACAGGTGACGAACGAGCGAACCTTGATGGTCTTGGAGCGGCGCAGTTTGGAGAACTTGCTGTTGACGGCCTCGGTGCGGTAGAGCACGAGCACGAGCCGCGTGCCGTAGACGAGGAACCCGAGCGAGATGATCAGAGCCATCAGCACCACCACGCACTGGTAGAAGATGAGCAACACCTGCCGCGCCGTCTTGTAGTCATTGGCGGAGCCGCCGTCCAGGAACCCGCTCTCCGCACATGAGTTCTGTGACAGTCACGCGTCAGCACACGGCACTCGCATGCGTGCAGGAAGGCCACGAGCGTACCATGCTAGAGGGCGCGTAGTGTTCGAGGATGGAAAAGACGATGATGAGGCTGATGAGAAGACAGTACATGAAGAGGTTCGCCCCGAGGAACACCATCTTGATCCGCTTCACGATGCTCCGCTGGCTTCGCTTCAGCCCCAGCCGGAAATGCACCAGCTCCACCCTGAAGAGCGAGCGCACACGCACACACACACACACACGGCGTAAGTATGCGTTCACCGCGCACACACGTAGGAAGAGGCCGGGTACCAGAAGGAGACGAGGGCGGTGTAGATAGAGAAGAAGAGATAGACGGGGACCTCGCCCAGGAGGATGTACACCACCGATGGCTGATCGTTGAGCACTCCCGTCGGCAGCATGGAGAAGTACAATATGCGATCTACAGTGGTGTGCGTGTGCGTGTGCGTGTGCGCATTGTGTGTGTCGTGGTAAGAGAACGTGATGGTGTTGTGCACAACAATGGAAAGGAGAGGCCGAGATTACCGATTGTGATGATCTCGATGAGGATGTGGATGAGGCGCGGCATGTCAAAGAAGTCGACGACCATACGCCATCCCTTCTGCCACTTGGTCTCCGTCAACGACTCCCTAATCCGCGCCACTTCCTCCTGGAGCGAGAGAGAGAGAGAGACCACACAAGCGTGTACATTCGTCAGTCAGAGAATGAACCAACGCCTCCGCGCGCGCGCGGATGCTGGTGAGAAGGACGATCAAGACCTTGTAATCGATGAAAAGAAGGGTGGTGATGACGGTGTTGGCGGCGAGCACGAGCGCATAGAGCCCGACGGCGAAGAAGAAGAAGAACACGGTGTCCACCGGCTGGCTCGAGTAGAACGTGGTGTCCTCCCACCCGTCGCCGGCGTACCAGATGGGAAAGACGGCCGACCGATCAGAGTTGGGGAGCGGGTAGGGAAGCATGCCGCACACCAGTGTGTCGACGCCCTCGGTCAGCGTCCACACCTTCCAGTCCTGTATCCTGAACGCGCTCAAGTCTGTCGCACTGCATGTGTGTTTGTGTTTGCGTGCGGTCAGTTCATGGTCGCGCGTGTAGCTTGATGTGGTGAGGAATGTATGCGCCGTACGCGGCGACGAATCCAAAGCGGTCGAAGCGCGGCTCGAGAACGATGTCGGCGCGCTTGAAGAGACAGACCGTGATGTTGCCCTTGTTCTCGTTGAGGATGACGCCATCGGGAGCGCTCGTGCGCGTATCAAAGAATTGGAACTGGGCACCATCGCCGATCAACTGGCCCACCACCACTTTGTGCTTGTTCTGCGTGCACACAGCGCATGAGCAAACGCCAACCACCACAAGCACGCAAGTCCAACACACACCGCGCGTGCGCGCACCACACGGCAGAGAGGCGGCAATACCTCGATGATGGAGAAGTTGGTAGGAAGGGACGCCAGCGTGCGGACGTATATGTCCGAGAAGAAGTACTGCGGGTCGTTACGCTGGAGCTGCGACGAACTGAGCGAGAAGACGCGGCCCTCGACGCACTTGGGGCTGATCTCCACATCCTTATCGATGTACAGGCGTCCCACCGGCGAGGCCTATTGTGCAAATGTCGACCCCCGTTTAGTGCGCGCCGTGGCCAAGCAAGAGAGAAGCGCTACGTACGTCCAGTTCGTAGTCGAAGCCGGTGCAGAGGGTGGAGACGCCGACGAGGATCTTTGGATCGAACGTGCAGGGTGTGCTGGTCGTCGCGAGCTGGGCGTCTTCTTGCCTGGTGTCGTTGCACGAGCACGAGACCTTGGAGAGCATGTCGATGATGCGATTGTACCGGCAGTACTGGTCCGACTTAAGCACGGGGAAGTAGAGGTTGACGAAGGCATCGGGATAGACCGTGTAGTACCACTGCTCGTAACTAAAGTCCTGCACCACCTCGCGGTTCAGCAGAAGCCACTCCCTCTTCTTCCACTGCAACGCCTGCCACTTGCCGCCTTCACTCGCGCACACACGATCAGCGGGCTAGTCAGAGAAGGAGCACACGAGAGGCGAAAGCGACGCAATCGCGTCGTACCAGGGACCCAAGAGCCTTGGTGCCAGGCGTAGTAGGGGGTTGGCGTGCCGCCGACGGCGATGCAGCTGTTCTCGGTCTTGGGACTCAGAAACACGTCGCCCGGGAAGCCGATGTATGAATACAATCGGGTGTATCGCAGCTCGTAGCACCCCACGCCTGCACTCGCCAAAGTGTCAGACACGCGCGTCTGTGTGATGATCACGTTTCGTGCGTGCGTGCGTGCGTGATGAGCGGTGTACCGTGAGCTTCACACTCGCTCTGGTTGGCGGCGGGGCGCATCCAGGAGGTGGTGCCGGTGTAGGTGAGGGCGAGGGCGAGACACGCCGCCTCGCTCGTGACGGAGTAGTCGATGCACCCCTTCCGCCCCTGGAACGTATAGCCCGGGCAGCTCGGCAGCCCCGACGAATCCACCTCGTGACTGTACACGCAGACTCCGTTTCTGAACACGTGACCAAAGCCAGTCAGTGAGAAAGAGGCGAGTGTGAGCGAGTGTGATGCAAGGAAGAGTGAGCAGTACACTGTGGGGTCGGGATGGGTGAGCTCTTTGGCGTCGGAACAGAATCCGGCGCTGGCACAATCGGCGGAGTTGACGCACTCGCCGCCGGCGTTGGCCGGACACGAGGCCGTGCAGTATGGCTTGGCCTCACACGCAGCCTTTGGTTCACGGTAAGCACGCACGTGTGTGCATTTGTTAACAACTACCAATGACACATACACACGACAACATAGGATACGACACGTACCTGATCCAGGCCGAGATGAGGGTAGCAGTAGCCGGCTTCGCATGCGGTTTGGTTCTTGAGGGCGCCGTGCTTCCACACGTGGGTGGCCCACCACTTGGCCCCGGAGCTCATGCACGATGGGGCGTTTGTGTAGTCCTTCACCTGGCACACCGTTCCCGTCCACCTGATCGTCACACCGCGGCCGTTGGTCAGATCGTATTCGCAGAGTCACTGATCTGACAGTCGACTGACGCAGGAGCACACGCGTACCAGCACGTCTGGTAGGTTGGCGAGCACCCGGAGAGGCACGCGGATTCATCGACGAGCGCGGGATCGTAGCAGTAGCCGTCGCACACGGTGCGCACCGAGCCGTACTGCCCTCTCTGAACGCAATCGACAAAGTGTGGTATGAGTAAACTCGTTGTGTCCACGTGCGTGCGTGAACGCTTCGTCGAGAGGGATATGAGACGCACCTCCTCTCGGACGTAGGGGCAGTAGGTGGATTCCAGGCACGCGTCGATGTCTGGTATCTGTGTCGAATTGTACACGCACTCGAACTCAATGTCGTTCGAGAAGGCCCCGAGCCGATCGCAGCCCAGGTTGAACACTTCCGTATCGCGCACGTAGCACCCTTCCCACTCTGACACCTGTCATACACCGCACACACACGCACGATCAGAGGCCTGGGTGACGTGTGACGAAGCGGTGGACGGGGGCCGTACCTCGAAGCACGACTCGGAGTAATCGCTCTGACATACGCCGCAGAAGTGGTCCTCGGTGTCCGGCCCAAAGGGCGGACGCTTGTTCAAGCATGCGGCTTCGCACCCAGACCTACAATTGATTGCACCACCACTGCAGGTCAGCTGACTCACTCGTGGCGCGCTCGGTGGTGCCCGAGACTAGCAGCCGTGTGAGATGGGAGGAGTGTAAGTCCTCACCTATTAGCCGAGGAGACGGGATAGACCATACAAGCGCCCCAGTTGCAGGACTCGGTCTCGAGGCAGACGGACGCCGTGTCCGACTCAGAGTAGTCGTCGATCTCGGGTCCACCTCGGCATGTGTCTGCGCAGAGGCGCCTCACGTCCGTCAGTAAAGTGTGCTGCTACTGCGCGTGCTGATCCCAGCTCGAGAGCAGAGACACGTACCTCGGGCAAGCTGTTCGCGAAAGACTGAGAGGAACGTGTCGTCGGAGTCAGACGTTGAAACGTTCCAAAGGTTGCGGAGGTGGTCCGCAAGCGGCTTGTCCATCAATTCCACCATGCACTGCACACGGAGCGACAACGACAACACAAGCAGTGTGAGGGTCGCGTTCAGTGCGTGTGCGGCGTGCGCACATGTGGGAGGCGTGATAATGTACCGCGGTGGAGAGCTCGATCTGTTCCGCATCCGAATAGGGCGTCTCGCAGGCGCCCCACTGACACGTCTGCGTGCCGGCGCAGTCGGAATCCACAACACAGGACCGCGTGCATCTGCGCAGCGATTCGGCACATCGGCACATACAATGGCTTAGATCGGGCACGCCACGAACACGATGAAGCCTGATGGCGACGGCGACGTACCGGTGGAAGATGGAGCACACCTGGTTGGTCTGGCCGCAATCGTATTGAGAGGTGCCAAAGCAGTACACGCCCGATGTGCGCGCCATGCAGTCAAAGTCCAACATAAGGTTCGGGATTGAGCCCAGCTCGTTGATGGACTGGTGCAGTCAGACAACAGAATGTGAGACACGCTACATACAAACGAATGGGCAAGTGACACACACGTACGGCTTGAGTGAGAGAAGCGCAGCTGAGAGTCGGGTCGTCTTCTCGCTTGCGGAAGCGCGCATAGTCGCTCAGCGAGAGGTAGACGCAACCGGGCACCTCCGTGCACAACGCCTCCACGGTGTCCTTGCCCGGCGCGTACGTGCGCGCCAAGTAGGTCTGCGGGCGGGCCACGCAATTCTGTTCAAAGGTCGCCCTATGTCGTCGTATCGAGCCGAGTGCGGCGGCGTGAGCGAGAATCACAAACAACAAGGGAGAGGCGGTGGAGGAGTACTGAGGGTTGCAGCAGGGATCGATGGCAAACGTGGGGTCCGTCTCCAGGAGAGTGCAGCGCGTGGTGGTTTCGGTAACCTGCGCCGCCGACGTCTCCAGGAAGATATTGGCCAGCCGCATGCACCCGTACCACGCGTCGCTGCACACAATCACAATCACAAAGTGCGAGGTGAGCGAGAGCGACCGTGCAGACTAGCAGACAAAGCGCGTGCACAACTGCTGAGGGAAAGAAACCTGGTGACGTAGTCCTTGGCGGCGCCCTGAATCTTGGAGAACTCGCTGAACGACGTGGCGTTGTTGTACAGGGCGCCCAGCTCGTTGATGCGCGATGCGACCCGTTGGAAGGCTTCCTCCTCGCACATCGGATCAAAGAGCGAAAACTTAAATGCGCCCTGCACCGGCTGTACGTGACAAGGTCATCGTTATGGTGGTGTTAGACACCGACGCACCGACGCACGACATAGGATTGCAGCGAAAGGGATGGGGCAAGGAACCTCGGAGACATTGCTGTTGGTGGTGTTGCTGGTGTTGAAGAAGAATGAGGCGTTGGCGGTGTAAAGGTTGGTGAAGGAAGCGCTGCACTGGTTGATGTCGTAGGGGAACAGCACGTCGGTGCCGCCTGTGATCGGTGTTTGGCTGATCACCTGGTACGCCAACCAGAGACCCTCCACGGCCTCGAAACTGGGATCGTCGAGCCTGGAGAGCGAGGATCACGATCATCACACCAGCAAGCATGAGTGACTAGGCACGGGCAGCCTGCGCGCGGGTGCGTGTTGAGATGCGTACAGTGGATTGCTGTCAGAGGCCAGCCGGGAGTAGTTCTCGTTGATAGCAGGGAAGGCCTGCACGATGCCGCACGAAGTGACCGTCGGATCTGGATTCCTCGTTTCACACTCATACGTCTCGTTCCTGTCGCGGCACTGCAAGCGCAAGTTGGCTGTGGATCGATCAGAGAGAGAGAGAGAGAGGACGACATCAGAACTACGTGCATCCGGATATCATTTAAACATGCAAGAGCGAACACGTACAGAAGGGGAAGAAGTCGGTGATCGGGAGCGGATCCGCGATGTCTGTCACACACACGCGGGATTGCAGGATACGCGTCAGCTAGTGATCAACGCGAGAGAACGCCAGACACAACACGCAACTGGTAGCCAACAACACAATGTCGCTACAGAGAGAGCGAGAGAGAGCAAGAGAGAGGCAGTGGTACCGCGGACGAAGATGTCGTAGACCGTGGCCGTAAAGGCATAGACGCCGGCGTAGAGTCGGTCGCCGGAGGTGTACAGCTGCGTCCCGCAGCAGAACACTAACCACTCGGGCACCAGATTGGTCTCCTGGCTCGAGGACCTGATGAGAGAGAAGCCGTGCATTCACCACGTTGATGATGACACACACCGAGCGCGTGTGAGTGCGTGCAGACGATCACGCGTGTGTCACAGCTTGCTTGGATCCAACTCTGGAGGCGGTCGCGGTACCATGTGTAGTCGGCCATGGTGGGATACTCGGTCGTCTGGCTGAGGTAGAGGTCGGGATCGCCGCTGATCGGTCGCACGTAGACGAGGACGCTGCTGCACGCCGGCATGGCGATCGAAAAGTACGTCCACGCGTAGTTATCCGAGCTCACCCGCACCGGAGCTAAAAAAACAAACAAAAAAAGCAAGTTTATTAGAAAATAAAATCAGAAAATAATAATCGCCGTCAATAAATATTTTAATTAAAATTATTAACCCCACGCTCTTGGAGCTAAAAAGTAAGCCATATTAATATTATTTATTTTATTCACCACGAGGTAATAACTTTTGTTTTTAATTTCAAATCATTATCTTGAAATAAAAAAACAAAAATAAAAGGATGATAACTAGCTTGGGGNGGGGGGGGGTTTGTACCTTGGCCTACGACGAGGCAGGTGTGATTTGATTGGAGGCAAGTTGATGAGGAAGAGGTGAAGTTGCCGCAGGAGGCGCCACGGGCCGAAGAGGTCACGCAGGTGGAGGTGGCCTGCCCCGTGTCCGCAGCGGCGGCCGCGGGGCAGAGGAGATTGTCGACGCGAGCGTACATGGGCTCTGGGAAGGTCACGTCGAGGAAGCGGTAGACCTCGCTCACCACCGTGCCGCCGTAGCGCCCCACGAGCGTGGCGCGCCGCGCGCTGTACTGGGCCGACTCTATGCCCGGAGGGAGCGAGGACCGAGCGGCCGCGACATCGATGTAAAGAACGAAAGCGACGACGACGATGATGGCGACAACGGTCGACGAGGCGGTGAGGGGGGGATGCGGCATCAAGTGGCTCGGCTCGATACGGTCATCGAGGGCCACACCCAACAAGAGAGATAGAGAAGCTGTGTGCGTATGTGGGCTTGGCGCGGCTCTCCACCACGCCACACCCGCAGAGGAGAAGAAACAACAAGCTTGACCTCCCCCCCTCTGTGTGTCAATTCTTTTTAATTCATTTTGCATTTTTCGCACCGTCGCCGCCCTGCTAGAAAATTTGCCCGATGACTGAAGAGCGGGGCGAAAACTTTAAGCGCACCATTTAAATATATAATTACGAAACGAACTAGCTCCGGCAGTCCATTCGTTTCGAAACGAATCGAATTCGAACTGCTCGAGATGCGTCGCCTGCAGCCCCTCTTGTCGTCTCCAATGATCGCGTTTGGAGCGCGTTCCGGCGGCCGTCTGATGGCCTCTTCCGGCGTGCGGGCTCTGGCCACCGCCGCCCCCGCCGCCAAGAAGGCGCCTCCGGCCTTTGAATTCGAGCCCCTCTTCCAGGCCGATCCCTTCTCCGCCACCCCCTACAGGTACGTGCCGCTACCTGAGGCACCCTCTGCCCCCCCCCCATCCAGCTCTTTCGCGCATTTTATGATTTCGCCCCCCCCCCGCTACTCGACGGATGCATGCATGGATGGAACCGGAAATCAATGGAGGAGAGGGGGCGGCGGCGAACGAGGGCGCAGCTGACCGGTGGTGAGGGGGCGGGGGATATACTGCTAGGAAGCTGTTTGGGCCGGAGAGCGGGCTGATCAGGACCGAGAAGATTGCCGGACGCGAGATCTTGCACGTCGAGGACGAGGCCATCGAGCGTCTCACCTTCGAGGCCATGCGCGATATCTCTCACCTCCTTCGGTATAGCATCACGCACTCACTCTCACTCTCGCACACTCTGGCGTTGCTTGCTGCTCAGTGGCTGCTTGCGCGAGCTCTTCTCATCAGCCTCTCTCGATCTTGATCTTGTCTTCAGGCCGGGCCATCTGCAGCAGCTCACCAGCATCCTCAAGGATCCCGAGGCCTCTGACAACGATCGATTCGTTGCTCTCGAGCTCCTCAAGAACGCCAACATCGCCTCGGGTGCGTTGTCCTCTCGCTCCCACTCGGCACTGCAACCGATGGTGTGACACCGGCGACATGTCTTAATCGTCGCGTTGGTTCGGCGCGCAGGCATGATCCTGCCCAGCTGTCAGGACACCGGCACGGCCATCGTCATGGCCAAGAAGGGTCAGTACGTGTGGACCTCGGGCGACGACGAGGCCGCCATCTCCAAGGGCATCTACCAGACCTACACCCAGACCAACCTCAGGTAATACGTGCTGCGTGTGCGCTTCGTACGAATGAAGTGCGGTCGGCTGATGAGCGTGCGTGCGTGCAGATATTCGCAAATGGCGCCGATCGACATGTACAAGGAGGTTAACACGGGCACCAACCTGCCTGCACAGATCGACATCTACGCCTCGCAGGGCAACGCCTACAAGTTCCACTTCATCGCTAAGGGTGGTGGATCTGCCAACAAGACCTACCTCTACCAGCAGACCAAGGCCCTGCTCAACCCTGACTCGCTCATGAAGTTCGTCAACGAGAACATTAAGTACGTGCAACATGACCATGCGACACAACACGTCACAACACGACTCGTGCTAACACGACACGGCTGTGCTCGCTGGCAGGTCGCTCGGAACTGCGGCATGCCCGCCCTACCATTTGGCGATCGTCATCGGAGGCACGTCGGCCGAGTCGACGCTCAAGACCGTCAAGCTGGCCAGCACCAAGTACCTCGATACCCTGCCCACCGAGGGTACGGTCCTTTGCCTTCTACCGCCTCCCTGCTCTGTGCGGAATGGTCGAGACTCACGTCGGTGGTTGTGGCGCCAAAACTAGGCAACAAGCACGGACGTGCCTTCAGGGACGTGGAGCTCGAGAAGAAGATCTTGGAACTCGCCCAGAAGACAAGGTGCGAGATCTGATTACCAAACCTTGTGTTTGATCCGCGTGACTCACCGTATCCCTCCCGCGGACAGCATTGGTGCCCAGTTTGGTGGCAAGTACTTCTGCCACGACGTGCGCGTGATCCGTCTTCCTCGCCACGGCGCTTCGTGCCCCGTCGGCATCGGAGTGTCGTGCTCCGCCGACAGACAGGTATATATATGGCCGCGGCCACAACGTGCCCGAGGGTGTGTCGTACTCACCGCGCGTACACGCGCACACATGCAGGCTGTGGGCAAGATAACGTCCGAGGGCGTGTTCCTGGAGCAGCTGGAGACCAACCCTGCTAAGTACCTGCCGGAGATCACCGAAGACAAGCTATCGGATACTGTGGTCAAGATTGACCTCAACAAGTGAGCACCCTTCCCCGCAAGCCCTGTGTGTGTCGTGTGCGTAAGTGCGCGTGTGCGGGGGCTCACGACACATCTGCTCCTGCAGGCCCATGAGCGAGATTCAGGCGACGCTGTCCAAGTACCCCATCAAGACTCGCCTGTCGCTTTCGGGCACTCTCATCGTGGCGAGGGACATCGCGCATGCCAAGCTCAAGGAGCGTCTGGACAGCGGACAGGGCCTGCCCCAGTACGCTAAGGACCACATCATCTACTACGCTGGTACGTTTCTCCTGTACTTCTCCCTCCCTCCCCACGCGCACAATATGCGTGCACGACGCAACTGCTAACGTGCTGCATCCACACAGGCCCCGCCAAGACGCCTGAAGGTTACGCCTCTGGTTCGTTCGGCCCCACTACCGCTGGCAGGATGGTACACGCACACACTGCGCCTCCCTCCTCCGAACCCTGTGTCGTGTATCGTGCGCGCGATGCTTGGTTTTCGTGGCTCCATCGCTGACGGCGAAGCAATGGACCTCCAGGACTCGTACGTGGACATGTTCATGAAGAACGGCGGCAGCTTGGTCACCCTGGCCAAGGGCAACCGAAGCAAGCAGGTCACCGAAGGTGAGTCGCCTTCTCTCCATCTTTCCCTTTCTCTCTCTCCATCGTTCTCTCTCCTCTGCACGCACTGCCGCACACCACTCATGCCTCTCTTCCCTCAACAACAGCGTGCAAGAAGTACGGCGGCTTCTATCTGGGCTCGATCGGCGGTCCCGCCGCTCGGTTGGCTCAGGACTGCATCAGGAAGGTTCGTTCGTGCGTGTGTGCGCGCAAAGCTCGTGGGACGCGTTGAAGCAACGACACGACACGACGCTAACACGTGCCTGTCGGTGGGCACAACAGGTCGAGGTGCTCGAGTACCCCGAGCTGGGCATGGAGGCCGTGTGGCGCATCGAGGTGGAAGACTTCCCGGCCTTTGTGATCGTGGACGACAAGGGCGAGGACTTCTTCAAGAATCTCAGCCACTAGTGATCGACCACCAGCGAGCAGCACAAGCGGAACCGACGAGCGATACACATGATGCGTGACGAGTGCGCTCTGCTGATGATGGTGACGACGATGATGATGTTATTGGTTAAATCATGCTTGGCATGCCACACACACTACTCGTCGCCCTTCTTCAGGATGCTGTAGAAGGCGTCCTGCGACAGCTGCACATTGCCGATGGTCTTCATCCTCTTCTTGCCCTGTGGTGGTGACACCATGCGACAACATCAACACGGCGCGTTAGATCCGAACGGCCGGAGCAAAGGAGAGGAAGATGAGAGAGATGAGGTCGTCGTGCCTCCTTCTGCTTCTCCAACAGCTTTCGCTTTCTGGTTATGTCGCCACCGTAGCACTTGGCCGTCACGTCCTTGCGCAGCGCCTGCAGACTACCAAGGTCGAACCACACACGATGATGCATGAGGACAAAGGCGGACACAGCGCGCGGTTGCGGGGGAGTGGCCACGTACGTTTCTCGCGCGACGATCCGACCGTCCACCGACGCCTGGATCGCGACCTGGAACAGCTGTCTGCACGCCACGAAAACGATCGCATCAGCATCACGTCGTGTGCGCGTGTGTCGTGCGTGCGTACCTTTTGACGACCTTGCGCAGCTTGTGCACGAGTTCCTTGCCGTAGTTGACGCCCTTGGACTCGTGGGTGATGGCCGAGAGGGCCTCGACGGGCTTGCCGTTGATCAGCACGTCGACCTTGACCAGCTCCGACTCCTCGTAGCCGGCCTCCTCGTAGTCGAACGTGGCGAAGCCCGACGTCAGCGCCTTCAGGCTGTCGTTGAAGTCTGTGATGAGCTCCGAGAGTGGAATGCGGTAGCGCAAGTGCAGTCGCGCGTCGTCGATGTACGACAGCTCCTGCTGCTCGCCTCTCCGATCCTGACATTGGATCTGAGTGTCAGCCGTATGCGCTGTAGTACGTGGCACAGAGGCCGTGCGTGCGATGCGCGTGCGAGTGCGCAGTCGTGCGTGCATGCGTGTGCGTGTATGCGCGGTGAGTGATGCGAGAAAGGTGAGACGTACGAGGCAGAGACGAAGCAAAGAGCTGAGATACTCCTTGGGCGCGATGATACGTGCCTCGGCGACCGGCTCCCTGCAGACGAGGATGTCGTGGGGATCGGGGAACAGCGACGGATTGTTCACGACAATCTCCTTACCGTCCTTTGTCACAACTGAACCCGCACGATTGTCAGAAGAGAGAGAGAGAGAACACTACTCTGGCGCACATCTCGCGCGACGAGGAACTGGAGACAGACACGACGACAACGGCATGGGTGGGTGTGGCAGGTACCGACGTATGGTACAGTGGGCGCGGTAGCGATCACGTCGGTTCCATACTCCTGCAATGGCGCCCAACCGTGGTCAGCACAAAACGACGATCGTACCAACTTTGACGAGTCGTGCGCAAGCAAAGGGGACGTGCCTGTTCCAGACGCTGAAGGAACACGTCCATATGCAGGAGCCCCAGGAAGCCGCATCGGAAGCCCATCCCGAGCGCATCACTGGTGGAGAAGGAGGAGATGATGAGTGACGTGTGTCGCCACATCCTGCCACGCGAGTGCGGCGCGGCGCACGATGGTGTGCAGCGTTGCAATAGCTATACCTGCGCTCTTTGGTGTAGGTCACCGAGGCATCGTTGAGCGTGAGCTTCTCGAAGGCGTCGGTAAGCCGGTCCAGCGTCTCTCCGTCGGCCGGGTACAGACCGGCAAACACCTGCAATCCGTGCATGGAAACGAGAATGCTGTAAGACCTCGCGTGGCGCACGCGAGACTATGTGTGTGGTCACACGGACCATTGGCTTTGCCGACTTGAAGCCGGGAAGCGGCTCCACGGGATCGCCCTCGCGGAAGAGTGTGTCGCCCACGCGAGCTTCCTTGGTGCTTCGCATTCCTCCGATGATGTACCCCACCTGGCCCGTGTACAGGGCTCCCGTGGGTACGCGTTCGGGAAAGAGAAGGCCCACGTTTTCAAGCTCGTACACCTTGTTGGATGATGCTGCTACGATTCTGTCTCCTGGTGCGCGTGCGATGATGAGCGATGGCTGCCACGCGAGAGAGAGAGAGAGAGAGCCATAGGCAGAAGGCAAGAAGGTACCCTTCTTGAGCGCGCCTTCAAGGACGTTGACGAGACACACCACGCCGCGGAACTGATCGTACCAGTTCTCAAAGAGAAGCGCCTTGAGCGGCTTGTTCGGGTCTCCAGAGGGTCTATGACACGAACACGCCAGAATGCACCGCGTGTACACGATGAGCAGACACGTCAATAGGGTGGGGCTGAGGGGCTCCAAGTGTGCAAAGACGCGTCGTACGCTGGTAATCGCTCGATCACTGCACTGAGGATGCCCTCGACGCCCTCGCCGGTCTTGCCCGAAGCCTTAAGCACCTCGGACTCCTCAAACCCCATGTTGGCCAGCTCCTTCAAGACCCTGGCCGGATCTTGAATGTAGGCGTAAGTTCGTGCGCGTGTGCGTGCGCGTGTGAAGCATTCAGGTTGAAGGTGAAGAACGTGAAGCGTACCAGATGTGGGCAGGTCGATCTTGTTCATCACGGGGATGATCTTGAGATTGGCCTCCCACGCAAGGAAGTAATTGGCCACCTGCGCACGCACGAGTGCTGTTAGAAAGGGACAAGTCTTGCGTGTGCGGTCTAGCGTCGTGGGCATCATCTTGCCACACGCGCCATGAAGAGGATGATTACCGTCTGGGCTTGAATGCCTTGCGTGCAGTCCACCAGCAGCACGGCGCCCTGGCAGGCCTTCAGCGAGCGAGATACCTCATATGTGAAGTCCACATGGCCCTGTGTAGATGACCACCACAACACGGCACGCACACGCTCAGCCACATGCACGCATCGATCGACTAGCTGATGGGTAAGAGAGAGAGAGAGAGAGAGCGAACGGGTGTGTCAATGAGGTTGAGCAGGTAGGACTGCCCGTCGTTGTGCTTGTAGACGAGCGAGGTGGTGTGCGCTCGCACGGTGATGCCGCGCTCCTTCTCCACCTGCAGCTTGTCCAGGTAGAGTCCCTCCTTGTCCAGCGATATCGTACCTGAAGCGTCACACACACACACACACGAGCGAGCGACATCGTCAACAAGACACGACCGCGATCACGCTGAGGAGACCAGAACAGAGCAGAGCAGGGCACCGGACGGTCGACCGTACCGGCCTTCTCCATGATACGTGTGCTCATGGTGGTCTTGCCATGGTCGATGTGCGAGATGATGCAAAAGTTACGAATGCGCGAAGGCGGGAAGTCGGCCAAATTCGGCGCCTTGCGAGCTGCAGCCTCCTCTGCGGCCGCCTTTGCGTCGAGAGAGAAATGATGAAAATGGCGTGTGGGTTCAAATTCTGAATTTTTGACCGAAATGGAGCGATTTTGGCAGGAGGGGGGGCGTACCTCGGCTGGGGTGAGCTTCTGAGCATAGAATCGACGAGGGCACAGCCCGGGAAGTGTGCGCGGGCCCAAGTTGAGGCGCTCCAACGACCTCGGGAGCGGCAATCGGGCCAGGACGGGCGCGGCCGCGCTGATCCTGAAATTGCGCGTCGGAATTCCGGCAGATGGCAAGGAAGAAGACGAGACGAGAGGTGTTGAGGATCGCAGGCCCGCAAATCTCGCGGCTGGGCTCACCGGCACCGCCGCCGCTGCTCGCGAAGACAACAGGCCACGTCTAGCCAACATCAAAATCTGTGATTGCTCCTTTTTCCTTAACCATTTTCTTTTGGAGAGTTTATATATTCTCAAATCTTTTCCGTATCAAACAATGAATTCTTTTGGGATTTCTGATCAACACGTGCTTTGTGCGATTGGAATGCATTCCGTGGGGATATAGCGCAAGTATAGGCAAGAGAGCATGCGTTACAGCAAAAGTCCGATACTTGGTGTGCTAGTAAAAAGAAAGCAAACAGAAATTTCGAAAGTAGGAAACTAAGTTGAACGTCATCTTCGACAATATTGAATTTGTTGGTGTATGGAAAGTTGGTCAACACACCTCCCATTGGAGCTCCGAATCACGGATTGAGCTCGTTCCATCAACAACGGGAACATCTGCTCACGTGCGAGATGAACTCCGTTGCCAGACACGCGCCAACAGGGGACGTCCGAGCTGGGGCATGATTTCCAGGGAATTCCATTCAAGGACAAGACGCGAGCGTCTCCGCCAGTCTCGTGCCCGAGGGCGCTGCCTGGGTGGTTGCGGTTCTCTTGTGACGTGTGGTGGCGCAAGCGCGCGTACGCTCTCTCTCTGGCCGTCTCCTTGAGCTTGTGTCTAGCGAGCTCCCTTCTTCCTCGCTCCAGAAAGAGTGCGAGAGTGAGAGAGGAGAGTCGAGAGTGGAGTCGAGAACAAGAAGATGATGGACGCGGGGAGGAAGATGGAGGAAGAAAGACCTCCCCTACCCACGAGCCGGGAGGCGGGTCCCGGGGATGCACTACAACACCGAGAGATGGAGAATGGACACAGCAGCACCACCACCATGGACAAGACGATGGTGGAGTGGGAGCGAAGCCTGGTGAACGTGGCGGCGACGGCCTTTCGCCGCTACCACGAGGGCGCCTCGTCCTGGGCCACCTTCAACGCGCTGCTCGATGGCGTCATCGGCGTCACCGCGTCGCGCTACGGCTACATCGGCCGCATCCTTCCCCTTGACGGCAAACTCGTCGTACGACGTCCCCTCCCCATCTCTTCCCCCATCCCCTTTGCCCTCTCTCTCGTCTCGTCTCATCTCGTCTGCGCGCGTAGAGACTCGAATCCAAAGATCCCCTGCTCACATCCCTGGATCCTAACCCCCCCNCCCCGACTCGGTATATGTGCGTGTGCGTGTGCAGATACTGGTCAAGGGCATCACGACGATCGGATGGAGCCCAAAGATGGCAGACCTGGTCGTGCCCGAGGGCCTGACGTTCTCGCTCGAAGACGTGTCGACCGGCCCGCGGCTCTATGGGATGAGCTGGCGCACTCGCGCGCCGTTCATATGCAACGATCCGTCGACGAGCCCTCACAGCCGCGGCGGCGTGCCGTCGGGCCATCCCGACATCGACCACTTCATGGAGGTGCCCATCTTCTGGGGCGACCGCATCATGGCGATCCTGGCCCTGGCCAACCGGCCCGGTGGGTTCGAACCTCACCACGCTGCCTGGCTGCAGGGCTTCCTCTCCATGCTGGCCACCCTCATGCAGCTCTACGAAGCTCTGCCTCCCGAGCAGTCGTCGTCGTCGTCGTCGACCACAGCGACCGCAACGACGACACCGGCCTCTGCGGACGAGGAGGAAGCGTCGACGGGGCAGGCGATGCAGATGGACGATGGTACAGGGTCACCACAGCAACAGCAGCAGAAGCAATATCTCGACCGACAAACACACGTGACGAAGAAAGAGGGACACGCAGAGCGCGTTCACTGCTTCCCGCAGCCGATGGGCGCTGCCGACTTTGACGCCCGAGAGATCAGCTACGCGGTGCTCGATTCGATCGGCGAGGGCGTGGTGGTGCTCGACGCCAAGCTGCGCCTGCGAAACGTAAACAACGGGGCCGTTCGCATGTTGGGCTACCCGAGCGGCCGAGCCCTCTTGTCTCGCTGTCGCCACCTTAGGTACCAATCCATGCGCTCCATCTCATCTATTGCTCGTTTGGCAATGACTCACACAATTGTCTGCACGTGATCAGTGACGTGATTCCCTACTACGATGAAGAGCGAGCGATGGATTGGTCTCGCTTCAGTGACGGTGTGCAGCAAAAGATGCTGGGCGCGCATGTGGCCACGCACGCACGCAGCATGGAAGGCGGACTTCTGTCCATCGACCTCTCGCTGTCGTCCTTCATCTTCGAACGCAAGCGCTACTTCTCGGCCGTCTTCAGCGACATCTCTCAAAAGAAGAAGTCCCTCGAGCGAAACAAGTTCCTCGCCTTCCTCAGCCATGAGATACGAAACCCTCTCCAGGTAAGCGCCCCTTCGACCAACTAGCCATTCCGTTCTTTTTATCACTCCGAACACCGAGTTTTAACTCCTATTGCATTCCTTTCCGCCGAAACACAGGCCATCATCTCTGGGTTGCAAGTGCTGCAATGCGAGCTGAAGGAGGAGGAAGTGGACGTGTCTGGCGTCTCCGCTACGAATATGATGACGATCATGCACCGAGCCACAAGCATCATGCACCGCGTGGTACGTCACGTTCTCCTCATTGGACTTGAAGCAGCGTTCGGGGTATTAACGTAAACGCTCGTTCCTCCCTTGGTACGACAGATCGATGACATTGTCGACTACACGCGAATCGAAACGCACCAGTTCTCGATGAAGAAGGAAGAGTTTGACATTCGATCGACCCTCCAAATCGCCGTGGAGATGGCCAAGAAGACCGAGTGGTACAAGGACAATCTCGAAACGCGGTTGGAGGTGGACCGGTCGGTGCCACAACGGGCCTTTTGCGATCGAAAGCGCGTGGAGCAGGTGCTGATGAATCTGCTCACCAACGCGCTCAAGTACACCGAACACGGGCAAATCGTTGTCCGGTGTCGCGTCGGCACGAGCGCGACGAGCGGCGAGATGAAAGCCATTACGGTCCTCCCCGACGACAACGACAACGGTGATGAGGGCGAGAACACTTTTCGATTGGACGGCGAGAGCGGTGAAGACGACGACTGCGACGTGGACCGGGAGAAGCAGGATGGATCGACGGACGAGCTCGAGGCCATGGACGTTCGTTACCTGTGTATAGAGGTTGAAGACACCGGCATTGGCATCAGCGAGGAGGATCAGAAGAATCTCTTCTCCGTCTACACCCACATCGACGGGCCCACCCTCATGTGCAGCGAAAAGACTGGTACGTGCCCTACCCACCATGCACACCTCCTGCTCTCGCAACACACGCTCATGCCAATGGCGGACTACAACAGGACTGGGGCTGGCGATCACCAAGCGGCTCTGCACCGTGATGGGCGGCAACCTGTGGTGTCGCTCGCAGCTGGGCAAGGGCAGCATCTTCACGTTCCACGTCCCCTTTGACCAGGTTCCCGAGGACGACAGCCCCTCTGAATGGCAGACTTCAACTCAGCCCAGTCTGCAAAAGGCCCAGCACCTCCAGTGCCAGCCTCTCGAGCCGTCGTTCGCCAGCTCTCCGCTGCCCTCCTCGTCGCTCCTCGCCATGCAGCAGAACCGCCACTACCTGCGCGGTCTGCGCGTCCTCGTCGTCGACGACAACTCGCTCATGCGCAAGACCATGAACGCCATCCTCACCAAGGAGCAGTGCGTCGTCACCCTCGCCGAGAACGGACAACAGGTACCGCATTCATCATCACCACCACCTCCCAACAACACACTCTAACCTGATCTCTCTGTGCGAACATAGGCGATCGACATAGTGATGCAGGACAAGAGCTTTTTCGATGTGATGCTGATCGACTGCCTCATGCCGGTCAAGGACGGCTATCGCGCGGTGGCCGAGATGCGCGAGGCGGGCATCCGGACGCCCATGATCGCCATCACCGGCAACTCGCTCACCGAGCAGAAGCAGCAGTGCAGGCAGGTGGGCTTTGACTACTGCCTGCTCAAGCCCGTCCAAAAGGCCGAGCTCTTTGACACCATCCACCACTTCACCAGCAGCCGAAGCAGTTCCAAGGCCTCCAAGTAGTCATCCACCATCCATCATCTCTCCATCATCTCTCTCCCTCTCTTCTTCATCTCTCCGTCATCTCTCTCTTCTTCATCTCCACCACGTGCAAGGGTAAAGAGCTTGCCCTGCGCTGGTGACCATTCGTGTACTAAACAGCATTAACCACTACCTCCTGGATGACGATGATGACGATCATGTTCATGAAGGTGACGATGACGATCATCACCCTGCGTGCTTGCGATGCGCGTGCTCTCTTTTTCGGAGGTGCGGCAGGGACGGGCTGGGCGACGGCGGCGCCGGCGTGCGCAGGGCTGATCGCAATTGGGATCGGTGAAGCGGGAACAGCTCGTCACGGTCGATGAAGAGGGCGTCGTAGAGGCCATCCAGCGCTTGGTGGTTCTCGATGGGCGCCGCACACAGGTTCACCGCCAGAATGTCCTATGACCGCACACACGCACGCACACGCACAGTCTGAGTGAGATGGTGGCGATCGACATCACGCTCGAGGAGAGCGGAGAGAGAGGAGGTGGAACCGAGGCTGGTGGCATTCGGAAGAAGCTCTCGTTGTAGGAGGGGACGACCCGATGGGTGGCGTTGTACTTGCGAGCGTAGTTGACGCCCTTCTCCAGGTGGTTGACGGACATGGAGTACGAGGTGTCCTCAAAGACCGACAGCATGGCCGTGTAGCCTCGCTCGGCCACGAACCGGATGATCCACGGCGTCCACAGCACCTGCATCACCATCATGATCGTCACTCCATGCTCCCCCTCCCCCAGGGGAAGAGCTGGGGCTCATCTACACGAGAGGAAGACGTGCCTGCTTGCCTCTGAACCATCGTGAGGGCATCGTCCCGTTGATGTACGGCCTGAACAGAGGCTCTTCGGTCTGCGTCATCGTCATCGTCAGGTGGTGGAGTTGACGAGCTTGATCATGTGAGTCGATGGATGGTGTGGTGAGGTGTACCCTGAGTTGGCGGAACCAGTGGAGGAACTGCTCCCACTGTTTGGGGAACGCGAGGGTGCCCCAGCTGCCCACCAGGGGGTAGTAGAACGGGGTCGAGTTGGTGAACACTGGCAGCTTGAGCGATCCCGGTGCGCTGTGCGAATGCAACCACAAACACAACGCGCAGTAGAGTCTCAGCCAAACAATCCCACGCTCCATCACATCCACACCAGGGAGCAGGACGACGCACGAGCACGGAACCAGCCACTGCTGCTGCAGCGTCGCACCGTACACTCTGTCGGATACAAATTAACATCACCATAAGTTGATCAAACTGATGCGTCCGCCACTACAACGCCGTAACACGTACCGAGGAGAGTAGTTCCGCCTGTCGGCGTGGTAGTGGAGTATGAGGCGCTTCAGCCAGCGGTAGTACTGGGCCGACTGCTCCAGATCGTCCTCCATGATGTAGGCAAACTCGTTGCGCGGCAGCGGCTTGGCCGGCAGCGGGGGCAGTGGGAAAGCGCTCAAGTCGGACTCGATCTGAGCCGTCCGCATGCTACTCTTGTCGCTGCCGTCGTAGCCGTCGTAGGCAGAGTCAGTGAAGCAACCGAGCCACTGGAATATAAGTCCGACGTTCTGCCCGTGGTTGATGACGCGCTTGCGGCCGTGCGGCCACACTAACGTGTTGGCCTCCTTCAGCACGTTGGCGTTCTCTTCCGCGTCGTAGTCGACGTAGATGTCCAGGTTGACCGTGTCTCCGTCGTACTCGGCGTCCAGCAACGATCGGATCAGCCTCTGCCACTCGCGCACAAGGGAGAAAGATCAGCATGCGCGCGCGAGCGAGTCGGTGAGCGGGCGCTGTACCTGAAGCGAGCTCGCTCGCTTGTAGGTGAGCACTTTGAGCACGACTCTCACGTCGTCAGCTTCGGGTGGCACGTCCGGACCAGGCCACAAGCTATCATTGAGCGCCACGCAGCGGTCGTCACCTTCATCGTGCCGCAGCCACAGCTGGTGTTGGCGCATGGCCGCCTCGACTCGCGAAGAGATTGCCTCGGGCGCCGTCTCGCCGGTCTGAGGAGGGAAGTAGGCCACCACCGGAGCGATCAGGGGGATGACTCTCGCCTTGTACCGACGCTCAGCTTGTCGCTTCAGCGCCTCGGCCGTGTCCGTGTGGAAGAGATCGGGATCGAAGCTGCGCAGCCTCAGCCCAGACGCCATGCCACGCACGTCGACGAGCTCGCACAGACTCGGCACAGCGGCAGAGAGCGAAGACGACGACGACGACGGAGGTCCAGGCTGCTTGTTGGACGCGTTCAGGAGCTTGAGCGCGACGGAGCGGTAGAACGCAACGACCGCGGAGCTGTAACCTGCCACATGCACCAGCGCTGCACACGGATCCGGCATCGGCCCCGACCGCTTCGCCGTCACCTCTATCAATGAGCGCAGAGTTTGAGCGCGCGTGAGTGCGTGCGTGCGTGCGTGCGTGCAGAAGAGGAGAGTGTACTGGTGAAGGCGACGGGATGGCGCCACTGAAGAGACGGGTGACCGATGGTCTGCAGGTCGTCCATCAGGCCACGATCGGCGTGGGTGTGAACAAAGTCGAGCGGATCGCCCAGCCACACCTGGCGCATGTCGTGGAGCACGACCACGTCTCCGCCTCTCTCTGCGAGCTCGGCCACGAGCTCAAAGAACCGAGCAAGGAGGACGTCGTGCGCATCAGAGCCTGCAGCGCTCTCGCTCTTCGATTGCGCCAGCAGTACGACGTCGACGCCAGACGCGGTGTCGCCGTGCGCCAGAGCTAGCTGTGATCGACACGTCTCGTCGGCACAGGCAAAGATCACTGTAGATCGCGAGGACGTGGAAGAGGACACTAGCCCTGCGGAAGATCGAGCTCGCCACGAGCAGAGCCAGTTGAGCGCGAACTGGACCGTGTGCCGGTCGACCAGGCCCACCACTGTCGTCGTTGTCCAGCGTGATCGCGATCTCGATCCTGTCGTGCTCCTCTGCTCGTTCGTCCCGCTTCCCTTGGTGGTAACCGCTGGCGAAGGAGACGATGACGACGATGGCGTGTGCGTGGGCATTGCAGGCGACGACGACGGCTTCGAAGCAGGCCGTGATGGCAGGACGCGCTGTGAGGGCGGCGGCAGCGGTTTGTCGTGTGTGGTGGGCAGCGGAGGCTGCATGGCGGTGGAGTCGGTGTTGGTGGACAAAGGGCCGTCGTCGCCGTCATAGAGCGAGACGTAGACAAAGTCGGTCATGGGCTGGAAGCAGAAGAGTATCACGAGCGTAACCAGCGCGCACAGCGCGACGAGCGGCACGCCGAGCTGTCGCCGCCTTAGCGCTCGCGGGTGCTGCATGGCGGCGGCGGCCGGACCTCCTTCCACGTCGCGTCTTCGTCTGGGCCGCAGTCTCTCCCCGAGCGACAGATGCATCCACCCACTGTGTGCAGCGACATATTATTAAAACAAATAAAAATATTATAAAATATAACTGATATGGAGACGAACTTACCAACACCACGTAGAGGTCATACACAGATGACTACTGCAGTGAGTCTGAGCTTTAATGAAGGCTCTGGTCGGGGGCAGCCGCACCTGCGGAGTGGTGTGCCCTTCACGCTCTGAGGGCCCTAAGGCTCAGTTGAGGCATGAGGCAACTGTGGACCGCAAAAAGGAAAAATCGAACTATTTCACATTCCATCCGAAGAATTCAGAAAATGCGAAATTTGCGTGTTTCACGAATTATTACAAAATGATAATAATTATGGATCACGAGCGGGAGAGTTTGAGAGGATAATAGCACCAAGCAAACTGAGAGACTGCGGAGGAGGCGATTTGTGACACTAGGAGAGCGAAAGCATCATGCAGACCCCAGCTGGACCGTCCAAGGTGCATTTTCAACAGAAACGGAAAACTAATTAATTAAAAAATTAAACAAAAAAATGAGATAGAGAGAAGGATTTCTCACACGAGGGTCGTTCCGCTTTTTCGCGGTGCAGGTCCTCTACGAGACGTTCTCCATCTGTCCCATCTGTGCTCTCATAGATCGCAGCGGTACCGCTTTGCTCCTCAGTTCTCTCTTTTCCGATTTCGTTTTTCCATTCATTATTATTTTAATTGTTTGTGAATAATATTTTAATGGTCAACAATTAAAATTTATTATTGAAATTGCCGTGCAGGGGTGGAGTGGCAGGCGGCCTCGGTGGTGAAGCGGCTCGCCACCAAGCAGGTGTGGCTCATTGTACAGTACGCTCAGCTCCACCTCCACAACACCGTGCAGCGCCACAGAACGCACACGCACACGCACACTAACGTTGCTGACGTCTCGTGCGCGTGTGTTTGTGTGGCTCCGTGGGATGAACCGATTGTGTGTGTGTGTGTGTGTGTGTTGAATGCACATCGACACGACAGTTGTAAAGAGCACGGCGATCAGGAAACGCACTACTGCTCCAGCGCCAAGTTCTTCAAGGACGCCATGTCGTACGCGACGCCGCCCAAAGGTCCATACCTGCGCTCAATGCCTCCTCACCTCGCCCGACGAGTGGATCGATCTCCACACAGCTGATCGCTCTCTGCTGCTGCGTGTTGCGTCGCTGTTCGGGGGGCTCTGTGTTTGACGAGCAGTGCCAGAGAAGAGCGTGGCCGACATCGAGGACTTCCAGGCCAAGATCAACGTCAACCCGACCGCGGAGAACTTCCCTCTTGTGGTGTGCTTCCTCTGGCTCCGTTGCGCTAATGCGCTGATGATCCTGTGGCAGGCGTTGCTCACGCGTTCATTCCTGTGCACGCGCTGCGCTGCGCTGTGATGGATGGATGCGCGCAGTTGGAACTCGCGCTCTTCCAAGACAAGGCATTCCTCAGCGATGAGGCGATCGAAAAGGAGATCCTTCGCCTGCAGTCTCTCTACCCACCTGGGCACAAGGTTTGCACACGCCCCTGGGCAGTACAGGAGCCCCACTAGTGCTAACTTTCTCTGTGCACCACGCACCCACGCAACAGTTTGTGCTCAAGATATTGGGCAAGCTCACCACGGACATGGAAGCGCTCAATGCCAAGGTCCAGTTTGTCGAGAAGCTGCTGCCAGCCACGCCCATCTTGATCGAGGTTCGCTTCTTCCTCTGCGTGCGCACGCACTCACGCACACTCGCACGGCAATCGTAACGCAATTGACGTTGTTGCGCGTGCGCGCTGGCAGGTGTCGTACGAGCGGCTGATGCTGCTGTGTCGGTTGCCCGACTCTATTTTCCTTCGCCCGTGGGTGTACCCCGCGCTCAAGTACTTCCTCCGACGGGGCGATGAGGAGCTCTGCAGGCAGGAGATCGCCAAGCTCGTCTATTCCATTCAAGAATTCACCGGTGCGCTGCTTTGTGTGCGTGTGCGGTGGTGCGTGTGCGGTGGTGCGTGTGCGGTGGTGCGTGTGCGTGTGCGTGTGCGTGTGCGTGTGCGTGTGCGTGTGCGTGTGCGTGTGCGTGTGCGGTGGTGGCGTGAATGTTTGTCAAGGACGCTGTCTTTGCTGCAGTTCACTAACTCCAGTTCGCACGCGCACAGGTATTCAGCTGGTGATCACGCTCTCCGTTAGTCGTCCGTTCCCGTTCATGAACGAGCTGCTGGACATTTTGAGGAGAGAGTCCAACCTCATTCGGTTCGCCTCACATACACACGCATGCACGCCCTTGCGCGCCTTCGTGGTCCAGCGCTGCGTGCTTTGAGATGACGGAAAGGCGCGTGCGCGTGTGCAGGTTCGTGATCTTCTCGCTGGAACGACCACCCAAGCAGATCCTCAGCTCGGCACAGCTCAAGTCGAGGAACTGGAGTCGTACGGACACCGCCGCTCAGCAGCCGCCAACCTCACCTACAGGCCAACGTATTCTCGCACTCTCTCTCTCTCTCTCTGGAACACAGTTGATTCCCTCGCAACGTGCGAGCTGCTCACGCGCTGATGCACGTCCCTCCACGACACAACTGTTAGCAGAAGCGATCGAGCACACGGCAACTCAGAAGGAGGAACCGATCGCGCAGCAGGAGCCCGAACAAGAAGAGCCCTTGAAGAAGATCTCCGTGCCGTCCGGAGCCAAGGGCAAGATCGAGCTGGTGAAGGAGATCAAGGAGGTCGGCGTCCGTCTCCGTTGGCGGTTCAAGTTACAGGACAACGACATCGCCTTTGGCGTAGTCTTCACCGAGGCGGGCAAACCTGACGACGCCTTTGTACGTCCTGATCGCCTCCCCTTACGCGTTACCGTTCTAACACCACACACACACACACACACAGGAAGAGATACAGCCCATGCGCCGTTACTCCTACAACCAGAAACTGATCGAGGTTCGCATGCGCACACACATACGCTTGTTACCTCACAATGTTCTGACATGTTGGTTGCACGAACAGGGCAGCGTGCTGGTGAAGCGACCTGGCGCGTACAGACTGCGGTGGGATAACTCCTACTCGCTCCTACGGAAGAAGACGCTCTACGTGTCCACCAGCATCGAACCGTTTCGCCTACAGGTGCGTCTTGATGCCGCGTGCACGACGTTCGTTTAGAATGTGCTCACCTGACGCTTCTGTCCTCTCGCAATGCACTTGAACGTGTGTCCAGCCGGCGGGTCCGGCTGTTGAGCTCTCGCCCGCTGAGGAACTGATCTCGCTGGACACGCTCGACCCCTACGAGCTCCTGCAGGCCATCGAAGCGGCCACCGAGGGTTCCATCACCACTGCAGGTAAGAGCTCGGCGATCTCTGCTCCTCTCTGTCCTGGGGCCCTGCGCGTGCGCGCTGACACGTACGGTGCGCGCTCCCTGGTGACAGACTTCTACCCGATGAAGGTAGGCCAGGTGTTCGAGCCGTTCTTTGGCGCGCTTGGCTACGGCAAGTTCACGATCCAGCCTTCACCCTTCTGCGGGTATGAGTTCGTTTGTGCGTGTGCATGTGCGCGCATGATGGCATGCTAAGCCACACACCTGTATGCTACGTCCACGCCAGATTCGCAACGTGCCTGCTGAACATGGAGGACGTGGGCATCAAGTCGACGCCCATCTCGCGCTTTGTCAACTTCAAGCAGTTCTACTTTGATATGCTGCCGCACTTGAAGGAGCTCGAGAAGCAGAACCTCGTCACCAGCCTTCTCGCAGCCCGTACCATCAAAAAGGTTACAATCCATCTCCACCTCATGTGCTCGCACGTCGTCTCTAGAGAGACTTCACCGCGACGATTCGATCGCTCTCTGCTCACCTCGCCCGCGGTGCGATCACAGATCATCAAGAAGTGCACGCTCAAGTCGGTGGATCTGCCCGACATCGTGTCGTACTTCACCGACTCCTCCAAGGCGGCCATCACGCAAAAGTTCATCCACAGGACTCAGTTCATCATCGGTTCGTTCCCTCCTTCGCTGGCTCCTCTGCTTCGTGCGATCCTTTGCCTCACTCGGGCTTACACTCCACCGTGCAGTGCACAACATGATGGACATTGCCGCGCTCGACATGCGACGGCGGTGCAACTGCACCGTGGCGACAAGTTATCCGTCGGCGCCCAACAAGGTGGGCCTCGCCGCCTCCTGCACCGGCTGCATCTGATGCAGGCCCACACGCATTTGAACTCGTGAATTCAACAACGTCGAACCCACTCTGTTGTGTTTGGCACAAGCTGTGTTTGGAGATGATCGTCAATCAGCAACCATCAGCCTCATGACGTTCGCTTGCTTGCTTGATCGTCATCATCCTTGGCACCGTCTCGTCGTCGATTCGCGCCTTCCTCTTCCGTTTGCATGATCAGGCTAGACAGTGACAGATGAGGTTGCGTGGTATCGTGGGTAGGCGCGCTCTGAGGAGAAGATGGGCGAATCCTCATCACCTGTGGGAGGGAGGAGGTGTGATCAGGGTCATGGCGGAAGGCGAAGGGGAAGAGGGAGGTGGGATACCGATGCTGCCGCTGCTGTTCAACTCCTTGCTGCTCGTGTCGGCAAAGGCGTCATCGACGTTCAACTCTTCAAACTTCTTGGCCTCCCAGTGATCCACGATCGCAGCGCCCACCGCGTCGCCAAACACGTTCACGGCTGTACATACGACACACGCGCAGCGTGAACGACGTGGCTTTGCGCGGTGCGCTCCAATGAGAGGAAGAGCGTGGAAGAGATGGAGGAGTGTGTACTGGTGCGCAGTCGATCGAGGAACCAATCGATGGAGAAGAGCAGGCCGATCCCTTCCAAGGGGAGACCCACCGCCGTGAGCACCATGATCAGTGTCACCTGAGGCGGAGAGGGAACGGGACGGTGAGGTTTGCGCTTCAGCAGCACAGAGATACTATGAAGTAACGCACCAGGCCAGCTTCGGGGATGCCAGCAGCGCCTACGGCTGCGAGCGTCGCGGTGAAGGCAGTGATGATGATCTGTGTATCATGAGATACAAGGTAAGCGCGCATACAAAGAGAGGCGTAGGCTGGGCGTACCTGGCCGAAGGAGAGCTCAATGCCGAGCGCTTGGGCCATGAAGATGCAGGCCACCGCCTCGTATAGGGCTGTGCCGTTCATGTTCATGGTGGCGCCCAATGGCAGCACGAAGCGCGTGACGCGCTGGGAGATGCCGTTGTTCTCCTCACAGCATTTGATGGTGACTGGAAGAGTGGCCGACGACGATGCCGTGCCCAAAGCGATCAACAGCGCTTGCGACAGACGTGACATAAACTGCAAGCGTGCACCATCCGTCATCGCACACACGCATGCATCACGCGACCGTCAGTTGCGTGAGGCACCGACCTGACACTGTGTGCGGAGGCATACGAACCACAAAGGGATTCTTGCGCACGATGCAGGCGTAGACGCTCGGCAGGAACACAAACATGTGGAATCCGAGGCCTAGCACCACCGTAGCTGGTGTAGCCCATACAAGCGGTCGTTAGCCACCAGGCCATGGCACCACAATGAGCAATCCCACACAACCACAAAAGAAAATAAAAATAAATTTGAAGAAAAAGAGAAGGGGACGCCCGGGTTTGAACCGGGGACCTGACGATCTGCAGTCGCCTGCTCTACCACTGAGCTACATCCCCTCGCCTGGTAATTTTGGACACCGTGATCACCGAACGAGTTGCCGTTTCGGCCGAAGAGCACTAGCCCAATGAACGCAGGAACGGACAGGGAGGACGGAGATAGGTCCGAGCACAGAGAGAAGAGGGGAGTGTACCGACGAATACGCTGAGCTGTTCGAGCTTGGCCCAGAAATTGCCGTCCTGTCCCAGCTTGGCGATGATGAGCGAGCAGATGCCGAGCGGCACGCACCAGATCACTGTGATCGGAGAGAGGGACGGACAGAGAGGTTGAAGCTATGCGTGGAGAAGCTAGCACAGCAGGACGGGGAGAGAAGCGTTGGAGGAAGGTGGAGTGTGTACCCAGGCCGACTATCCGCATGATGGCCTCGTTGAAGGAGTTGAAAAAGTCGATCAGCGGGTGGCCCTTCTCGCCCATCATGATCAGCACAATGCCCAGAGCTGCACAGTCAGACAGAGCATCAGCTCTCCGAACCGACGCATGCACGCATAGAGAGAGAGAAGAGGACGACGAACCCACGGAGAAGGTGATGATGCCGAGGACGTTCATATCGACCGCAGCCTTGAACAGGTTGGGCGGGAACAGGCTCCGGACGATGTCAAGGACGCTCTCCAACGGCGTCTTATGTGGCGCGTTGGGCACCGTCCCGTCCGTCGGCACATCGGCGTAGGTACCTACATCATGCCCCAAGACGCCAATCGGTCATGCGTGAGACCCGGCCAGGGGTCTTCTGTCAACACCAACACGCAAGTGCTTGGCCGCGCGGTGGCGCAGGCGTACCGGGCTGGATGAGCAGCACCCAGAAGATGCCAAACACGGCCGACACGATCGTGGTCGAGCCGTAGTAGAGGAACGCTCGCAGAGACAAGTGTCCTGTGTTGCTCGCGCTCCCTGATTGTCGAGTGCGTGTGCGATGGCGTGTGAGCGATCCTCGACAACATGTGGCTGTGCCAGGCACACGCGCACGCACGCACTATACATGAGTGCGTGGAGTAGGGCGCACCGAGAGAGGTGATGCCAACGATGATGCTGGACATGATGAGAGGGACCACCAGGGCTCGCAACATGCTGAGCAGGATCTCGCCCGGGAAGCCCACCAGCTCCATCGTCGTCTTGCTCGGGCCCGTGACGCTCGCCGCCCACCCCGCCACCATCCCCACCACCGCTCCTGCACGCCATCGGACATTATCGAATTTATTTAGTATTTTTCCTTATTAGGGTTAATTCTAAATATAAATAACGAGATAACTAAAATAAAAAGAAAGAAAGGTACCAAGGATGGTGAGGTAGAGGAGGAGGTTGCCATGTCCTCCCTGCGCGTCGGGTCGATCGATGCGGTTGAGGAGGCGGCCCCACCAGTGCGCGGCCCGCCTCTGTCGTCGTTCGTCGGCGAGCGAGGGCAGCAGCGTCGTGCTGTCCCTGCCGGCAGTCTGATCCAGCATGGCTCCCGGAAGCTGCCCTATGGACGTGCTCCTGGGCCTTCGATCCCTGTGCACCGGTCGCTCCTCTCCGCTCTCGTACATCTTTTTTTTTGATGCAAAAAAAGCAAAAACAAAACCAATAAAGAAATACACACCAGAAGAAATACAACAGGAAAACATTTTCTCGTAGTTAATTTAATAAAAATTTTAATTTAAGAAAATTTCTCTCTGCCTGTGTTGGCAGTGAAGTGCACAACATGACGACACCAGAGACGAGGATGATCGAGGGCACCCGATGTGTCCTGCTGCCCTTTTGCATGGAGTTTGCCGAGGAACTAGCGCGGGCGGCCAACAACCCCAACGTGGCGTGCAACCTACTTGACACCTTCCCGCACCCGTACACCCTGCTCGACGCCCGGGCCTGGGTCTCGATGTGCCAGCACGAGGACAACGGCCGACGCTTCTGCATATGCGTGGGGAGAGAAGAAGAAGAAGCAGAAGCAGGAGCAGAGGAAGAGCAAGAGGGCGAGCAGGCGAGCAATGGAGGAGAGGAAAGCGCACAGTTTGCGCCAGACCGGTCGGTCAGCCGTAGTCGATGGTTGCCCGTGGGGTGCATCGAGGCGATGAATACGCACCGTGGCGGAGGCAGCAACTTTGCGCATCGAGTCGAGCTGGGCTACTGGCTGGCCGAGTCGCACTGGGGCCGCGGCATCATGACTGACGCCGTCGCCGCTTTCGTCAGCTATCTCTTCTCGGATGACTTCGCGCAGCGATGGAACGACGGCCAGGCCATCATCAGGTAGGCGCACCTCGAGGACCTTCAGCTTAGATTCGGTGAGCGAGGATGATCAGCTGACTGTGGTGGCTTGAATGCAGATTGGAAGCGTGCGTGTTCGCGCGTAACAGAGCATCGGGGCGAGTGCTGGAGAAAGCTGGCTTCGAGCTGGAGAGCACGACCAAGTCAGCGTACATCAAGCAGGGGCAGTACCTCGATGGCCTCACGTACGCCCTGGTGCGCAAGCTGCCACCATCGACGCATACGACCAGGCCGGAAGGATCTTGAAGCACTGGAGATTAGCCAATACAAAGAGCGGAGAGAGCTGAGAGTTGAGCGAGCGAGAAGAGCAGAGAAAGAGGAGTAGCGGTGCACTCAATCTATTGATTGCCTCGGTTTTATCTGCAGATGTCCAGACTAAGTACATGAGAGGGTATATTCACAAGAGGCGGAGGAGAGGGGTAGAGAGAGCGAGAAGCATGAAAAAGAAGGAGGGGAGAGATGGGAGCGATAGAGCAGATCGTTTGTGCAAATGATGTGAGCGAGAGGAGGGAGTGAGGGGTTCGTGCTGTGCGGCTTTTGGCGAGAGGAAGATTGGCTCACTCGCCGATCGCCTGGAACACGGGGTAGTACTTGAGGCCCGACTGATCCCTCTGTGGATCTCGGAATTGGAGGACGAGCCTCGACATGTCGTACTTGGTGATGTCAGTGTCCTCGGACCGCCAGAAGTCGGGAGCCGAGTCGGGAATGATGTTCTCCACCCCGTGGTAGAGCTGCCCGCCGTTGAAGATCAGCGCATCGCCCGAATCCAGACGCACGTAGGTTCGTTCGCTCGTTTTCGTCTGTTGTGCACAACAGCAACAGATGACGATTCACGATTCGGTCAGATCGCCGACAGCTACTCGGACAGATAAAGGAAAGCGGCTGCGCCCGAGCGGCAACGCAAGGCAGATAGGCTGCTACTGGCGCTAAGATGGAGCACCAGGTGTACACAGTACCTCAGAGTAGAAGAAGTTGGCCGAATCGCCGATCGAGACGCTGAGAGCCCAGCCCTTGGCACCGTCTACGTGCGGGATGAAGCTCCCCCCGTGCGGATACAAGATGGCGTAGAGCGATGCGGGATTGTACTTGCTGGGGCACTGCATGTTGTCGCCGTTGCGTCGGCCCGACTCGTAGGCCGTCTTGAACATCTTGCGGCCGAAGCGCAGCAGCCGCGTGGGCTCCTTCATGCCCTTCGTGCTCGCAGGCACGGCCGGCCAGTTGTAGAACAAGATGGGGACGGCCTTCTTCGATGTGCTGGCGTATCTGCATCGCGGGAGCAAACCTCTGTTCGGCTCCTCGTCGGCCATCTTGAGGCACGCTCGTACCAGGCTCAGCTGCTCCTCGAGGTCCAGGCAGCCCTTGAACAGCACCACCCCGTGGGGTAGCGGCTGCGCTAAAATCTTCTTGTCCTTGCTCTTCTTCAGGAAGAGGTCGCCATCTTCGTAGAAGTTCGAGGTGAACGTCTGGGAGAGCCGCGTCGTTAGCTTCTCCATCTCGCGACGGATGTGTGTGTTGTGTTGTGTAGAGGCTGCTGGCCTGCAGCAGATTGATGTGTGGCAGAAGAAGAAAGATGCGAATCTAAAACGAAGACGTAGAGGCTCGCTCCTACTCGCGGTGCCGTTGTGTGTCTCGGTCTGTCTCCTTTCCCGCACGTTCCTCCTTCTGCGTTGCTACTTCGTGTACAAGGAGGGGGGCGTGTAGCGCTTCGCCTCTTCTGGTCTCGCGAACCTTCGCAGCAGAAGGTTGCTGGCAGCCCTGTTCCAAATTGAACGTGGAGTGGAAGCGCAAATTCTGGCTCCACCTTGTCGCACTCCTTACCGAATTTCGCTGTTCTCCACGAAACCAAGATTTTCTCGCGCATTTCCGCGAGTGGCGTGAATTTCTTTTTGATGAGGTGGCGTTTCGCGCAAGTAGCGCCACCACGACGAGGCTTCTTGCAACACCGATCGGTGTCGGTCACCGACCAGCACCAGGGTGCAGTGGTCCACGCCTCTCAGAGTGCGCGAACAGCGGCGGAGAACGATGAGGAAGCACTGTGCGAGTGCGCAGCGGTGTAGGAATGATTGGGTCGACTCTGGTGACACGGGCGAAGAACAGGAAAGAGAACGAAAAGTGTGTGAATGAAGCACACACCGAGGTGTGGCGCGCAAGCGGACGGCCTGAACGAGAGAAACCTCGACGTGCAGGAAGGGAGGAGTGATAAGTGAGGAGGATCAAAAGAGACTCTCTTTGTGCCCACTTACAGCTCCACCAAGCGGGTCGCGTGGCCGGTGAACACAGCGTTGGGCTTCAGCTTCTTGGAGAGGTGAAGCTTGACCGATCGCTTGAGCCTGCGCCCAAAGAGCTGCTCTCGCCACCAATACTCTGCGTTTTTATGCTGCTGCGACTTGAGCTTGTTCGTCGCCGACAGTACGGTGACGTTGATGTTCCTTTTGTTGGCGATTAAATTTAATTAAAAAAATCAATCAATGAACGTAAATAGTGCGGAGAGGGGGGGGCGAACTTTTTCTTGATGGTGCCGGTCTTCTTGAGTTTTTTTTCCGTCTTCTTCTTCAAATCTGGCAATAGATGACAAGATTGTGAGGAGATAATCGATTAATTGAACTCTTCATCCCGGCAAGCAAATTACGGGCCCACAATTCCGGTCAACAAGACCTCGAACGCAGGAGGACGTTGACGGTACCTGATTTCTTCGTTCGCGCCATGGTGGTGATGCTTGCTTCCAGAAAATGTGTTTGAATTGATTGTTTATAAATGTTTTTTATTTCTTTCTCCAATACAAACTCCGTTTGAGAAAAGAGCAAGACGAGATGATGGCCAGCAGGCATCAATCAAGCTTGGCACCCGCAGGTGGCTCTTGATGGCGCCTGGGTGAAGGATAGTTGTAGATGGTACGATTTTACAAAATGAAAAGGTACAATTTTATGACAACTGATTGTTACACGCGAGAGGAAAATCGGTCGGAGATCGCGACGGCAGGAGGTGATTGCCGGAGGGCTGCTTTCCCACGCACTCGGGAGGTGAACCACTGCTGGTGGCGAGATAGCGCACACAGCCTATTTGTGGTTCACGCCCCGAGGGCGTGGGAAAGGGGTCGTGAGGTACATGGCCAGAGTAAGCTCCGTTGAGTTGGCGTCCGGGGGCTGTCACGACGGTCAGTAGCCCCGGCGCTGATTAAACATAACTGTGCTATGACGAAATCGTTGGCCACCGACGGCTCGAGTGAACTCCGAGGACCCCATCGCGGGGATGGGGCCCTCATCTTGGTTCCGGCCCGAGGGCCGACCGTCGATGAAACCAAAGCTTCTGCGCGTGAGCGCTGACACTTTCTGTCCTAGTGTCCGGAGACTTTCCCCAAAGAGCGGGTCTGGTGGTAGAGAGCAGACAAGAGGCAAGGAGACGCCGAAACGCCTCCTCGCTCAAGCTGTACGCATGTGGTGCTTCGATGGTAATCCTTGGCCGTGTACAAAGATCTTTTCTCTGCGTCTTTTCTTTTTATACTTCTTCGATTCCCTCTTTTTTCCTCCGGCCATTCGGAAATATGCTAAAAATTCAAAATACTGCCCAACCAAAATTCAAAACCTCCTTCGCTCGTGGTGGGATAAAGTCGGGCAAAATTGGCGGGAAAGCTTGAGGCAGAACACCGCAGCTTGATTTGGGGAAGCAATCAAACGAGGAAAATGGAGACTGGAGACGGCACCACAAAGGACGACGCCGTGGTGGTGCTGGACGACGATGCCACCGCCGTCGCGACGACGGAAGGTGCGGCCGACGTGCCGATCGAGCAGACGTGGAAGGACGCCACGATGATGAGCATTCCCGAAATTCGCGAGGAAATGGCGCTCGTCAAGAGGGAAATCGAGGATATCGAGGACCAGCTGAACGAGGACGACGAGGACGGTTCGGCCGCCCCCTCCCTATCGTGCAGGCAACATATCTTTTGCTGTTTGTGTCCTCTAATCCGCCTCTCTTCTCCGCACACACACACCCACGCAGATGATTATGAGGTGGTCGTGCCCAACATCCCCCCGCACTGCGTTCCCATCCGCGCGGACGTGCGAGGCTTTGACTGGCAGGTGCCCGCCCTATGCCTCGACTGCCCATTGCCATCATTGCGCTGTCTAGGCAGTGTGCCGTGTGCATCGTGCGTGTGACCCTGCTAAGCGCACGTTTGTCTCGTTAGGCGCTGGGCAAGCAGGTCCAGTTCGACGTCATCGTCATGGACCCGCCGTGGCAGCTCGCCGGTTCTGCTCCCACGCGTGGCGTACGTCCTTTCCACACGCAGCGCTGCATGTCATCGACCGTGCATTTGCATTCGCGTTTTGCTCAACTCTCTTCCCACGTACGCGCGATGGGGGGTGCATCCGGCTCTGCAGGTGGCGCTGGGCTACAAGCAGCTGCACAACAAGGACATCGAGAAGATCCCCATCCCGCTGCTGCAGACGAACGGCTTCCTATTTATTTGGGTCATCAACGCCCGCTACGCCTATGCGCTCGACCTCATGGAGAAATGGGGCTACAGGTTCGCGTTCATGGCCCGTACTCAGTGCAAGTGCATGGCTCACTCACTTGAGGTCTCACCACGTGCAGGTTTGTGGATGACATTGCGTGGGTGAAGGCCACGGTCAATCGCCGTATGGCCAAGGGACACGGCTTCTATCTGCAGCACGCGAAGGAGACCTGCCTGGTGGGCCTCAAGGGCGAGGATCCGCCCAACACGCAAGGCAACCGATGCTCGGACGTCATCTTCAGCGAGCGACGAGGGCAGAGCCAGAAGCCAGAAGAGATCTACCACATCATGGAGGCTCTGGTGCCCAACGGTATCCCCTTCTCTCTTCTCATCCAGCCATCACTCCACTCTCTTCTTCGTCTCGTGCTGATCAACCTCGTACGCGAACTCGACATGTCAGGGCGGTATCTGGAGATCTTTGCGCGCCGAAACAACCTGCGCAACCACTGGGTGTCTGTGGGTCTGGAGCTCTAGTCGCGCTTCTCCCTCTTCCATCCCTCTGTGTGTTTGTTTCTGCTGCTGTACAATCTCTGCTTTCTCCTCATCAGCTTCCCATTTCACACATCACCACACCACACATCACATCACGGCTGCTACCATGTACATCATGGCCCAGCAGTTGATCTACAAACTGCATGTTTTGAGTGAGAGGATTTGGTTGTGCACAAGCCAGGTGGGCTGGATATCCATCCCACCTGCACCAGCAGCATTCCACCTCCTTCTCCTTTCCTTCTCCTCTTTACCGGACCATCTCTCCTCTTCTATCCTCCTCTAGCTCACAGACCCAGAGGGAAGAAGGTCATCACTGGCAGACTGAGGCTGGCCTTGGACTCCTTGGAACTCAGACATGGCCCAATCCTGGGCGCACAGGACACATACATGTGAGGATGATGGTGATGAAGGGAAAGAGGAGAGTAAGAGGTAAGTACTTTATCTTGGTGAGAGGACCGTAGAGAACGTCGTCGATGAGGGCGTGAAACTCGTCCTTCCTCCTGTCCCTGGGCTCAACCTCGAGCGCCGAGACGTGGTACGTGTGCTCTTTCGTCGAGCGTGCGCTGCGCTTTTTCTGTTTGGGCCCCCCACAACATGCCGCGCGCGAGTGCGTAAGCTCTCAACTGCCGTGTGCGTGTGCGTGTGCGTGTGCGTGTACGTGTGCGTGTGCGTGTGCGTGTGTGTAGTGTCGTGGAGGATGCGTACCGAGTCAGCTTCCTGCGTGTACATTTCGAGCCAGTTCTTGGTGGGGTTGGGTGCGGTGAAGCGGTCCCCACGCGCGGGGACATTGGCTACCGTGATCTCGTTGAACGTCTACGCACACAAGCACACACGCACGAAGAGGTGAGCTCGTCATCGTCACGATCATGCGGTAAGGAGCAGCCGCGGCACCTTGTACTCAATGGGCGGACCCTGTCTCGGGGCGCCGGTGACGCTCATCTGTATGAACTTGAGGCCCAGAGAGCAAGGCGCGTACTTAAAGCCCTTGGTCTTGCTGCTCTGGAGCTCCTCCGCGGTCATCTTCTCCGTCATGTTATTCGACGACTGCGCAGCGCACGCACATCTTTAGCAAATGCGTCGAGTTGTCGTGCGACTCTTCGCAGCTCTTTAGCTGATCGTGTAGGCAAGGAGAGAAGGGCAAGAGCCCGCTGTACCATGAACGCCTTTGCAAAGGCCTGAATGCCGACAGTGACCCTCTGGACAAAGGGCACGGTGAAGTAGGCGGTGTCGTCCACACACCAGCACTCGCACTGATAGATGTTCACCTGGACAGGACGCACAGAGGAGGAAGAGGACGTCAACATGACGCCTTGGCGTGCGCGCGGCGTGGAGTGCTGCCAAACGAACCTCGAGTTGGTTGCGGGCCTCTCGGAAGTAGTTCTGCAGTTCGGTGCGCAAGAGGAGGGCCGGCGAGGGCGGTCGCAGCGGCACCCTCACGGACATGCCACCCTCCAGTGCCGCCGCGACGTCGGCGGGGCTTATACCCGCGAAGCTCCGAGCAATCAGCTGCATGCTGGGGCTCTGTTCGCGAACGCCCATCAAGTCCCCACCGCCACGAGGCACGAGCTTACGTAAGACCGACGACCAAGACCTCGCCAGAGGCGAAACAAACGATCATGGCCACGGCGAAGAAGCAGAGCTGCAAGTGGATGTTGGGTCGTACCGGACAGTCTGCAGCGGAATAGGTTGGTTTCTTGGTTCGGCCGTCGGCCTTGGGTTCCACTGCGCCCATCGTGGGGAGTAGTCGCAACAAATAGCTCGTCATGCACAGGACGTGTCTGCACAAGCGACAGGACACGACGCGCACGAGACAGAACGCGCGTGCGTTGGCGTGAGCAGGGAGAAGAGGACGAGGAAGGAGCAATACAGAGCCAGGAGGGGAGAGGAAGAGTGTTCGTACCGGCCATACCACCCGTCGGATTTGGCCAGGTAATTGGAAAAATTGGATGATCGACCTTCATCTTCAGGCAGAGGGTCGTGCGTGAGTTGCGTTGCGTTGTGCGTGCGCACGCGGTGGCGTGAGTGCGGAGCGGGAGGAGGCGCCGGCGGGGTGCCTACGTACCAAGGGGAATGATGTAAAATTGAAAGCTAAGGTCGGTGAATAGACGGGGCTTGGACATTTTGAGGGCCACGTAGCTGCCCACCACAGCGTGCAGCGTTTGATCGTCGCCTGCTATCCCTACCTTTATCACGCTCGGCCTGTACAACAGCATGCGTCAGCGCCGGTATGTGCTGTGGTGCCAATCTATCACGCGCGCACACGACACACGACACACAAAGAGAGGGATAGGAGGAGGAAGGTGCGGAAGGGCTACGCACTTGGGGTTGTCGGGAGGCTGTTGGTGAAGCTTAATGATGTGAAGGAGGGTGTCCATCGACGCGCGATGCGGATATCTGAAGTTAATAGTGAGACGACACGACACGGACAACGACGGACGAGAGGTCGATGAGCTTGGAGGGTGACAGCGGAATGCGGATGGGGTGAACGCACTTGAAATGGGTCTCGAAGGCCAGAGGAGCTTCGTCGGTGGACGAGCTGATCGAGAAGAACTCAAACTGTAGTGGCGGGAGGCTAGAGGTCCTTGCGTTGCTCTGCAGCGCAACCGAAGACCGCTTGGTCGCCGTAGACCGAGAGATTATGTACTCCTTCAGCTCGATCAGCTTCTGCTGGCGGAACGTCACGGCGTCCTTATCACTCCTGTGGCATGCGTGTGCGTGTGCGGTCAGCGTCCGGCTCGCTCGGCGGCAAAAAAAGTATGCCGTACATCATCACGGCTTGGTTGAGGATCTCCATGGCGGTGTGGTAGAATGTGGCGGTGTCATCCCGCGTGCAGAACTCGAGGTGCAGCTCGTCGGGGTCTATTGACGCGTTGGTCTCCAAGATGTTGGCCAGCAGATTCATTTGGATCTGCGAGGGACTCACATCCTCGGGAGGAGATGACTGGCCCAAGAGAAAGGAGGAGCAGAGGTTAGAGCCTATGAACATTGTGAGAAGAGAGCGAGAGAGAGAGAGAGAGAGAGTACCTGGAGCAAACTACGGAAACGGTTGGCCTTAGCGTTGTTCTGATCGGTTATTATATACGTGACGCGCTCTCTGGAAGACGTGAAGCGGACGAGAATGAGAGAGCGGGGGTTCAGTGCGTGTCGATGAGATCGCCGATTCACCACCACCAATCAACGTGCGTGTGTGTGTAGGGGCAACATCTTACTTACCTCCCTGTGAGAACGTAGCCCTTCTCCAGCTCTGGATTCTCCAACACGAACAGTTCTCGCATTCCCGAACCTGCCGTGGCCAGCCAACGCGTAACCCATGGTCAAATGGCTGCGAGCCCGACACTGCGTCAGCGGCAGGCGGCGAGCGGAAGAGACGCACCAGCCGATTTGAGTTCAATGGAGAGGAGATGTAAGAGCTCCTTGGCCACGTCGCCATAGGGACAGGGCCACAGGTAGTACTGCTTCACCACTTCGATGGCGCTCTCCAGTATTTCGGGAGCGATCTTTGTGGACTGAGACGAGACACACCGCACGCGACGTGACGTGACACGACCAAGGACACGGCGCGAGTGAGGCACAGGCGGGTCGCATGTTCGCCTTCGCCGCTTGTTGGAGATGAGAAGGAGGGCGTACGGCGATGACGAAGCCGCGGAGCATGTGAAGCAACGCCAGCAGCTGCGAGTCGCGGACGGTCCTCGGGTGCTTGAGGAAGAGAAGAATCGCATCGAAGATGACTCGCGTCTGCCGGCCTTCCCTCAGGCAATTGCGCAGGTAGGTGTTGAGCAGGCACGGCGCCACTGTACGTGTAGCCATAAGGCCTTGGTCAGCTCAGCACGAACGCTCTGTAGCGTGCAACACCGAGACCACGAAGAGGGAGAGGGACACGCACGCAGTCCCACGGGTGCAGAGTCAGCGACAAAGTCGTCCGGGAAGGCGATATCAGAACACTGCTTGATCAGCGAGACGAAGTTCTCGCTGGCCTCGAGATATCCCGGCGCCAGCATTCGCAGACACTGCACACCACACACACACCATGCACCGCACACGCGATGATGAAGCAACCGAGAGCAGAGCAGAGCACACGCACGCACGCACGCACAGAGAGAGAGAGAGAGGGCGGTGAGTTGATGAGGAAGAGGAGAGAGATATCACGGAAAGCAGTGAAACCAAGACCAAGGGTTTTCACCTCATCTACAAAGACGAAATCCAAGGCGGCCTTGCCCTTGGGCGGCACGACCTCGCCGCGGCCGCGCAGCTTGAGCCAGCGAGCGATGGCGGCCTTGAGCGCCTCGGCGGTCGTGTCAAAGGGGAAGAAGAGCGAGATGAAGTAGACCGTCCCCAGCAGCGTGTGCTGCATGTCCTCTACGCGCGTGCCAAGCGGCGATGATGGAAATGGTGATTTGGGCGCGAGCGTGCGTGTAGAGGGAGTCGATTGGTGAGATGGGAGCGAGGGGAGGGGGGCAAGGAGAGAGGAGGGCGTACGAGATTCGGAGGTGAGGCGAGCCTGGTCCGATGCATTGTCGTATTCCCTGTTCACGACCTTGCGAACCAAATCGGCCAATATGAAGGATTTGTCCTCGCCTGTGGCCACCCCGATGAGCTTGATGATGAGGGAGGTGAGGTAGTCCGCGACATGCGTGTGGTTGGCGCTGAGGTCGGCCCAGAATTGGCAGTAGCGGTCCGCCCCTACCTCGCCGCCCCTGGCGGTGAAGCCCATCAAGGTCTCGGCCATCGCGATCAGCTCATTTTCGTACACATTTTTGTCCATTCCGCGGGAGAGAGGCCGCAGACCATCAATCGAAGGGGCCTCGAACGACCACCCTCCTTCAGCCTTCTCTTGGGGGGTTGGATGTTGGCCCAACGGTCGTTGTAGGCCTAAATCTTGCACACACAGAAGGCTTTTTAATTGTTTTTAATTTAGTATTTCCAAGAACATTTCTTTCTGCACTTGGCTTCCTGTGCGATGTCGGTGTCGCGTTACAGCTCTCCACGCATAGTAATGGAAGATGGGCCAAGTCACCGAGACGAGCTGACTTTTGAGAATGCTTGTATGTTTATTTTCTTTTTAGGTTTATGGATGGAAGGGGGTATGATTTACAAGAAGGACTAATGTATCCAACATGCTTGGGGTGGTAAAGAAGAGGTCGGGTCGGCTAATTCGATGGAGAGAGCGGTTGAGCAAAACTGAAGGAGGAAGGTCCTGGGTTCGAGAGGTGGCTATGATCGATTCTTCGATTTGATGTGTCTGGGGTGGCGTAGTCGAACCGAGGACGCGCGATGCAAGGAACGGAAAGTGAATTTACGAGTCGGAGACGCGGTCCTTGTAGTGGATCCTGGAGGCGAGGTCCTTGGTCATGTCCCTCTTCTTCGAGGCCTTGGGCTTGCTGTCGAGCTCGCTCTGCTTCTCCTTGATCTCGGACTCGTGCTCGCTGTAGTACTTCTTGAGCGCCTCGACGAGGGCGGCCGAGTTCTGGTTGGCCTTCTCTCCCACGCGCTTGGCGAGCGAGACGAGCCTCTTCCTGGGCATGTTGTCGAGGTCCTTGACCTTGAACACGACGATCTTGCTCTTCTTGTCGGCAGCGGCCGTGGAGGCAGCGGCGGTGGTCTTCTTGGTGGCGGACATCTTCTCGGGGGTTGTGTTGGTGTTGAAGAGGGCGGTTGTGTTGGTGCTTTCTAGTTGAGACTGAAATCTTCGGGACGAGGCTGGCTTCTTCGGCTTTTATGAGGACCTCCCTCAAGCCCAAACAGCCGCGACCGTTGTGGTCTCAACCAACGGCTAGCGGCGCGCTCTCATTGGTTCGTGATGTGTTTTCGATTTCGTGGCGCAGTGCCTGGAATAATTACAGATTTTCACATTTCGTTCGCCCTTTCCTTTCGCGTGCGCCGTGACCTTTTGCGGAACACCGCAAGCGAAGGGGACAGCTGCGGTGGTGCAAAAAGATGGAGAGTTGTTTGTTCTGTGCAGTTTATACATGCGCGTGCGAATGAAGGCATTCAGCAGCTTACTGAGTGGTGGCTCCCTCCTCTTGGGCAACGAGCTCCCACTCAGTGTCCTCCTTGGCGGCGTTTCTGAACATCTCGTCGAGCTTGCTAAGGGTTTCCTCGGCCTTGATCCTTGCCACCACCTCGGCCTCAACCTGCGCCTCGAGCTCGATGCGTTCGGTATGCTCCTGCTTGAGGACGTGATCGAGCTGCACGATGGTCTCGGTCTGCTTCATCAAGTGATCGTTGAGGGCGGCGATGACCGACGCCTGGCGCTTCTCGCCCTCCTTGCGCGCGTCGATCTCGGCAAAGAGCTCGCGGGCGATCTTCTCGCGCAGCGTCTTCTCCAGGTCGTAGCTGTCCTTGAGGGATTCGAGCTCCTTGGTCAACTGCTCTCTAGCTTCCTTCTCCGCGGCGAGGCTCTCGGCGAGGGCGGCCTTCTCTGCGGCGGCGGTAGCCGAGGTCCGCTGGTGGTCCTTGTTGAGCTTGCGCTCGGCTTCGATCTGCGTGCGCAGCTGTTCGACGCTCTGAACGGTCTGCCTGTGCGCGTCTTGCTCGACGAGCAGTTGATTCTCGAGTTCGGTGATGCTTGCGGTCATCGCGTGCTCCTTCTCCTGCTTAGCTTCGAGCTTGGCTTTGAGCTGCTTGATGACGTTGACGAGCTGTTTGCTCTGCGCGTTTGCCCGCTCGATGCGGTCGTGCGTGTCGTTCAGATCCTTGGCTCGGGCTGTAGACTCACTTCGAACATCGGCCAGAGTGTTCTCCAACTCCTGCAGCTTCTCCGCCATCGATTCCGCATTGCGCTTGGCTTCGGCCCGCTCGAGTTCGACTTGACGCCTTTCCTGCTCCCGCTCTTCCTCCTGTCGCTTCATCGCTGTGCGCAGGCCGTTCATCTCGTCCTGGGCACGCATGATAACGTCCCGCAGCTGGTCAGATCGCTCAGCGAGGGCCTCGTCCAGTTCTTTAGTCCTCTCGTCACGTTGGGCCACTTGGGCCTGCGCGGCCGCCAGCTGCTCCTTGACGTCGGCGAGGGTAGCCTGGAGCTCCTGATTCGCTTCGGTAGTGGCGCTCTGGCTATGAGTGCTGGCGTTAAGCTTCTCAATGAGCTCCTTCGCGGTTCGCTTCCACGCCTCGTCCTTCCGTTCATACGCCTCAGTCGTCTTGGCGAGCTCTTCGTCAAGTTGCGCCTTGAGTTGCGCCTTCTCGTCAGCCAGCTGCTTCTCCAGGAGTTCCTTCTGCGCGGCAAGCTCACGCTCACCTTCCGCAACGCGCTGTTGCCACGCTTCGATTTCCGCTCTGGCCGCTTCCTGCGCGTCCTTGATCTCGCTCTCCCGTCTTGCGCTGACCTCTTTCCACTCGCGTTCGCACTGGTCCAGCAGGGCGCTGCTTTGACACACCTCGTCTTCCAGTTTCTTGATCGTGGCCGCCTTCTCCGCTATAATCTGCGTGAGACGCTCCAGCTCCTCATCGAATCTTTTCCGTTCGGCCTCGTGTCGCTCGATGGCCGCCGCCTGCTGATCGACCTTACCGAGCAGCTCCTGGAGCTGTTCCTGCTTGCCGGCCATTTCGTCGTGAAGCCGACGCAGTTCCTCTTCCTTTTCGTCCTTCAGCTTGCATTCGCTGCGCAGTTCCTGTTCGAGGTGGAAGATGCGTTTGCGGTAGCTCGCCAGCTCTTCGGATAGCTGGCGTTTTTCCTCGCCAGCGCTCTTCGCTACTTCCTCGCACTGAGCAGCCCACTTGCGCTCGGCATCCTCGCGACCCTGGCGCTCGAGAACGAGTGTCTTGCGCATGCGCTCACGCTCCTCCTCAAGCTTCTCCTTGCGCCGAGAGTCAAACTGTTGCATTCGCTCCTGGGTGGCCTTGACGATGGAGAGGTACTTGTCGTCCACAGGCGACGCGGCGCCGCTCAGCAGCTGGCTCAGGTCCTCAGTGCGTCCGAGACCCTTAAACGAGGCTGTCACCGCGCCGGCTTCCGAACCACGACGTTCAGCGATGGGGAGCGACATGCGAAGCGACTTCACCTCTTCTTCGGCCTTGAGCTTCGCCTCTCGCAACTCTTGCTCGGCCTTGATTCGCTGCTCCACGATCACTCTGGTTTGGTTCCAAGCAAGGTCATGTCAGCACAACGTTTCACTTGCTGATAGAGCTGCTCAAGACTGTACCTTTCCAGACGCTGGCGTTCAGAGACCTCAGAGTCGAGACGCTGCTTGAACTCCTGAGTCTGCAAGAGGCTCATGCCGAGGTCCTCCCTGTGTGCCACCGAGACCTTCCACTCGCCGATGCTAGTCACGCTCTTCAAGCTCGACCCGGGGCCGGCCACATGCACGATGTACCCAAACTGTGTGCGGGCCATAACGTCAGGAACAAGAGCTCCGTGTGTGCGCGCGAGGTGTGTGCACTGAAGGACCGTACCTGCATTGGCTCAGCGTCCTTGCTGAACAAGGGCCTGGTGTGGGGCGAAACGACGGTGGTCCTGCCGATGCGGATGAAGTCGTCCGCCACGAGAGACTCAGAGACGAATCCCTTCCACTTCTTGGCAACACCCGCGAGGCGAGCAGGAGGGGACTGGAAGAACACGCCGCCCTGCTTGATCACGACGGCGTAGTGGACCTCGACGCCGGGCGTGCCATCCGCGTGCATCAAATCGAGGTAGAAGTCGATGCTCTCGACCTTGCCCTGCGAGCTCGGGTCGAAGGTGGCCGTGCGGTTGAGGTGAACGAGAGAGGCGGCGATGTGCTTGTGAGGTTCTTCGCCAGCGGGTGCCCGCTGCGCGGTGATGCTCGTCTGCCGCGATCGGCCCTTGGCAGCGCTGCTGGCGTAGATGGATGATGCATCGAGCGCTCTGCCCAAGACATCGATCTTTCTACTTACATTTTGGACATGCACCTGTTTGCGCGAGGTGTAGCGAATGAAGAGGTCTTCCCAGTCTCCATCCTCGAATTGGCCATCGAAGAAGACCGTGGCTTTCATCGTAGCGCGAAGGAGAAGAAGTATTTACAGATGATGAGGGGAGAAGGCTATCGACAAAAAAAAGAGAGGAGGGGAAAGTAAAACGCGAAGCTAGGTCTGATGTGTTGTCTGGAGATGGGTGCTGGTGTGTTTTTCTTGAGTTGATGATGTGGTGTGGTGCAAATTGACACGTAAAAGCGTAACTGCGCGGAGCTTCCGCTAGCCCGATTTCCGTGACGTTTCTGCTTCGTTTTCTGCGCGCGGGCTTGGGTGAAAAAGGCGACCTGGTGGGGATTTTCTCAAATTCCGTGTCCAGGCCCCCTGCTGGATCAGGCGAAACGAAAATATTTGGGCTATGATGAGAACGAGGGTTGCGTGTGGAGCGCCTCAGCCTTGTATTGGTGATGTTGTTTGCAGCAGGGCGTGGTGTAGGGAGGGAGGTGGCGTTGAGATAAATAAGCTTTAGAACCCGCAGAGAGAAGGGGTGCCTTCTTTGCCCTCTTGTTCTTCTTACTTACTCCTCCTTCTTCTTCTTGCCCAGAGGGAGCTTGGAGATGGCCAGGTCGTAGTACTGGTTGAGGTGAGTGAGGGCGATGCCGTAGATGCGGTCGATGTCGGCCTGCTTCTCCTGGTAGATCCTGGGCCACACGAACGCAGCCAGGAAGACTGAACACGAAAGGGGAGGGAGAGAGACGATCAGTTACTACCCTCACGAACACTGGTCCGCTGGACACCAGGAGGAAGTAGGAGAGTAGAGCAGAGCAGGGATGAGAGGCGCGTACTGCCGTAGAGGAGGACAACGCCAGAGAAGGCGCCGCCGACGATGGCGATGAACCACACGATCACGGCAATCTGGGAACACGTGCAACAAAGCGGGTCAGCGCCAGGCCGAGAGACGAACGCGAGAGCGAGAGGAGACGCACCTTGACGGAGAAGACGGTATCGGTGAAGTAGATGGCATGCCTGGTCAGGTGGAGGAAGTCATTGACCACACCGATGAAGGCGTCGGCGTGGGGCTTGAGGTCAGCCTCAGACAACACGAAGGGGTTCTTGAGCTTGGCCCTGCAGAGAAAAGAGATCGTTCGCAGGTCAGCGTTGTTGATCCCGTGTCCTTTGACCGCCCAGCCAGCTCACTCGATCACGCTCAAGATCTAACTTCAAGCGAAGCGAAATCTCCACACAGGAAGGAGAATCGAGCGCGAGGGGAGGGGATGCGTACGAGAAGGGGTTCTCGTATTTCTCCTTCTTGAGGTAGGCGCGCAGGAGGGTGCCGTTGGCGTAGACGCCGGCGACGAAGAGGAGGGCGAGACCGAGGTAGGCAAACAGGCTCAGGACGGTGTAGTCGCCATAGGTGATGAGGAAGAAGAAGAAGTTGCCAATGCCAAAGAGCAGCGCCGACTGGACGGGGTCGTTCCAGTGGAGGATGGAGGAAACTGCCAGACCAGATATGCATCAACGCGATGATGGTTAGAACAAATTTCGATTTTCAGCAAAATGGGCGAAGATGATAATAATGGAATATCTCGAGACTACGACTTGACTTGTGGATCAAAGGGGGAGAGGGGGCTGTACCATGCGAGTAGAAGGGGCTCTTCTTCAGGGCATCAACGAAGGGGGTACCCTCTGCGAATCAACCCAATGGGTCTTGGGTTAGACAGCGTTCCCATACGATTGATTATTTATCGAGAATACAACTAGAACACGCGACAAGCTGATGCACTAGGTAACATGCATGCAACGCTAAAGCTCGTAATCTCTCTTGTGTCCATCGATCACGAAGCCACCACGCCATTCGCTGTGACAGGAAAAAAGGTAAGGAGATGGTAGCGAACCAGTCGAATCCGCCAATTCGGCGGGCTGCGCCTCAGCGCTCGAGGGGCCGGTGGAGGAAACCACCACCTTCTGCGGTTGTTCATCAGACGACATCTCTCTCTTGTGTTGTGTTGATTGCTCTGCGGATCGCTGCTGCTGTGTCTGCTGTGTTGAGCACAATGGTCGGTCGTCCCAAAGGCCTGCAGTGCTCGCTGCGCTGACCGTGTCCTCGCTGGCAGGCCGCCAACACGTCACGAAATTCCTGGCCCCACAACGCCGCTTTTCGTTCTCGGGCTCTTGGCTGGCCCGAGCAGAGAAGCGACCAGGCACACCGTACAGGACACACAAGCCAGCGAAGCTCCCTGTTGTCAACAGGAGATGCGTTTGCTTGCGGCGTGAGCACGTTTTGCTCGTGATTTGCCATATCAGCAGAGGGGCTAGGGATGAGGGAAGAATCCCCACTCATCTCTCTTCTTCCTTCTCCCTCTCTCTAGCTGAGAGAGCCATCGGCCATCAGAGCATGGGCCTCGCGGCACTGAAGGAGAAGCACGTGAGGTGGTTTGAATGTCGATAATAAATACGCAATAGCACGCGAGCCGGATGGTGTGTGACGGGTCCGTTTAGGCCTTGGTGTCCATGCCGTCCGCGCTCTCGGGCTGCTGGCCTTCCTCGCCTTCGTCAACCTTGTAGTACTCGTCCGGGTTCGATTCCCACACTGAGAGCGAGACGGTCATCGTTCACGTCAGTACATGGGCATAGAGCGCGTGTGTGGTATGGTGGAGTGGCAGGATGTGCAAAGTGGGTACCAGCTCTGTTCTTGTCGAGATTGCGAGCGCGAGCGAGGTTGACAGAGAGCACCTTGCCGAAGAGTTCGCCATTGTGCATGTTCTCCTGCGCCGCCATGGCGTCCTCTCGCACCTCGAACTCGACGAAACCGAATCCTCGGTTCTTGTCTGCGCTCGCGCCACGACACAACAGCAGATCGCAAGCACACGCACACGCACATCACGCAATGCACACACCACCGCACACGCACGCACACGCGCACACAGCGCACGCAAACAAGCAAACAAGCGTCAGCATGCATGAGTGCTGGGCGCGGTGCGTGTGCACGCGGTAGGCGCGTTGCGGCGCGTATGGGGAGGGGGAGCATGGGGAGGTGCGGTACTCTGCTCGTAGTTCATGGGGATCATGACGTCCACGATTTCGCCAAAGGGAATGAACGCGGCCTTGAGCGTCTCCTCTGTCACCTCATCCGCCAGACCACCTGCACGATCGAAGCGCCCCCCCCCAAATTAAATTTTTGTTAATATCTCTATTCCTCAACTCGCGACGGTCTATCCCCCTCCCTCGGTAAGATGGAGAGCGTGCGTACCGACGTAAATCACGCGGTGTCGGTTATCAGCATTCATGAGCGACATCTTCTCGTCTGTGTTTTGAGGTTTTGATTTGAAGAAGAAAAAGAAAAGAAAAATCAAACCAAGGCCAAAAAAAACATATCAAAATTCATTTTTTATTTCTTTGTCAAGACGGCGAGGTGCGGGTCACTTGGTCGAGGCGGCCGGTTTGGTGGGGGACATCTGCTTGTCCCACTTGTCGGCCTGCTTGATGGCCGTGTCGCGGGAGAGCAGCTTCTCCTTGCCCTCCTCGTCCCACGGGTCCTTTCCCCTGTGTCTGTTGACGCGCACACAGACAACAACGTCGTGTCAGGGCCGCCCCACCACACCCGACGCAACTGATCCTCACTAGCGAGAGATGACGCACTTGGCCCTGTAAGAGAGGCGACGCGCGCCACTGTACCCTGCCCAGAGGCAACCGCCAGCTGTGCGAGAACGAGTCAGCGAGGGAAAGGTCATGCGTGCTGATCAGTGCGATCGCTTGGAGGCCGGTGGGCCGTACCTACGACTGGGGCTAGGGTGACCCACACCGGCTTGGACTGCAAGGTCATCGAGACATAAGAGAGTGCGGACGTCAGTGATAACGCCCAGAAGACGTCATTCGCGCCTGATGGACACAGCACTAACGTACGTGCTCGGTGAAGACGTGAGGGTATCTGCTTTGTAGGACACGGTAGGCCATATCGGTTCGGTTCTACAGTGCCTGGGGCTGTGTGCCGTTGTGATGCTGATGGTCGAGGCCTGAGTCTGTCTGCCACGACCAGCGTCCGACAAAGCTGCTGTGCTCGCCAAACGTTTGGAGATCTCGCCACCAAGCCGCGGACTGCCGGCCTGGAATCGCGACAGCCGCCCGATGAGCGAACCGACGGTCTGGTGACGGACAACGGCAACTCTGATGCGTCAGTCATGCTGAACACGCAAACGCTGATGCCTGGGCTTGGAATGCATTTTTATTGTGTTTTTTTATTTCATTTTTATTATCATTTTATTTTGCAAGTTTGAGGTCGACCACAGATGGCGCAGAGCTCATCTCGCACGGCAGCACGCAACCTGTACAAGCAGGCACGTCCGAGGGACCACGTTAGGCTGCAACGCGAGGAGCATCTGGTCATTGGATCAAAAAAGCTGATCTCGCGATGATGTCTTTCGTGTTGTGTGCGTGCACAGCTGATCTGGGCGGGGCGAGACTACCCCGCGGGCCTGGATAAGCTGCGACCGGGCGCCAAGCGCGCCTTCTTCGCTGCCAAGGACGAGACCGACCCCGAGAAGATCAACCAGGCCCTCCAGAGGGTACGCTCAACCTGTTCCTCCCTGTCTCTCGGTGGCCGTTCCGTGAGCTCATGCACTACATGCGCTGCACGCCACGTCACGTGAAGGGGGAGTACATCTTGAAGGAGCTGGAGGCGCTGGTGAAGCTGCACAAGTACCGCACGCTGCGGAGGCAGTACAACCCCGACCGCGAGGACGACCTCGTAGCTGCCGAGTTTGAGAAGTTCAAGGAGAAAGCAGGTTCGTCATCACACGTGATTGCCACCATCGTCTTCATCACCTTCTTCGTCACTGCACTCACTTTCACCCTCACCCTGTGCGTGTGCTGCAGAGGCCCCAGTGCCGCCGACTCTGTAGGTTCGCAGAGCATAGATGAGAGAGAGGGTGTGTGTGTGTGAAGTATGCACATGTCTCCCTCGTGTGTACAGAGCGAGACGAAGAACGACTGGCTGGACAGTCATTCGGATGTAAGCGGGGCTTGATGGTGGCTGGCAAAGTGTTCATAGATCCATGCGCAAGTTGATCACGCCGGCGGTGTTCATGTGCCTCGAGATGAGCGGCGAGGTGATCGTGCTGTACTCGGAGAAGCCCTGCTTTTCGTAGGCCCCGAGCGCCGCGTCGTTCCCCACCACGATCGACACTTGCGCCCTCTTGTAGCCCTTCTCGCGTCCTGTTCGTTCATTCAAGGTCAGCCTCAGCCTCAGTGACAAGATCCCAGTCGTGTGATGTACGTATGGTCTGTGTGTGTGTCTGTGCGTGCGTGTGCGCTTGCGTGTGTGGGACAACATACCAATGTCCAGAACTCGTGTGAGAAGCTGGTTGACTAGTCCTCTCCTTCGGTACTCGGGTCTTGTGGCCACCCACTCCACCACCCAGTGCTTATCCACATCTGTGATATCAACACCACCATGACACGACACCGACCTCAACTCAGCTGGCGATCTCACTCACACTCACGCACATACTCTGAAGGAGAGGGTCGATGAACGACGTGTGGTACCATTCAAGCTAGGCCACACCGCTAGCACGTCATAGCTCCTGGCCGAGCGTTGTTGATGAAGCGATGCGGGATGATTAGCGACACGGACGGTGCATCATCGGGGGTTGTTTGCTGAACGCTCACGTACCGCTTGTGAAGCTCATCAATGGCGCTCTCGGTCCAGCCGCGACGTCTCAGCCCCGCTACCATCAACTTGTCAAAGAGCTCGCCCGTCTTGAACTTGGTTTCGTACCCGCTCAGCCCTGCGAGGACATCGCGGTCAGGGCATGGTCATGGTCAGGGTCGGTCGTCTTCTTTGTCGAAGGGACTCGGCTGAGGCTTGGACGAGGCCTGGCTGAGCGCGGCCTGGGGTTGAGGAGTCTGTAGGAGGAGAAGGAGAGAGCGCACGTACCAGCGGCCGGCACGCCGTCGACCTCGGCGATGAGGAACCCGTCCCAACGCACAAAGGTCGGCTCATCCGACTCGATAATCTCCTGCAGCAACGAGATCCTTTCCTCTTCCGTCATATCGGGCCTGCACAGGAGAGAAAGCAAGCGAGCATACGTGTGAGTGTCCCTTACCCTCAAGAGAGATCTGGAGCTCCGGAGATCTGCAGATGGATGCCGGAGGGTCGAGTGCGCACGTAACAGCTCAAACTCAAAGAAGCCACGCTCGAGGTGTGACTGCGCAGCGTGAAGCACCACCCATCCCAGGAAGGGCGCGTCCTCCTTCGTGGCCAGCCTGACGTTGATGCTGCTCGGCCTGTTGTTGCTCATCTTGCTCGACAATTTTCCTTAATGGTTTCTTTATCATTTCTTTTGCGTTTTTCGTTTCGGCAAGATTTATTTTTATCTTCGTGGACATAAAATACAACTTGCGCCAAAGGGGGGGGGGAACTTCACAACACAACACAACACATGGACAGCTGCAGGCAAGAGGAGGACATCGCCCAGGCGAATCAGAAGGCGGCCTTCCTCCAGCGGCTACGCTTGGCAGAGAGCGGAGGCCATGACGGTGGAGCCAAGAGCCACTGTCCGCCTCTCCTCCCCGCCACCTTGTTGGGGCCAACAGGCTGCCAAGAGGGAGAGCAGGAGGAAGAGGACGTGAAGATGAGGCCCACTGCGTTGTGCATGACGCTTCTCAGCCAGGCCTCGCAGAACTCTGTCCGACGCACGGTGATGACGGACCATAGGGCCCTGTGTCACGCTGACGCATGCGCTCGCGCGCAGCTGCTGCTCGGCCGGTCTCCTGCGCTCGCAGTCTTCATGCCCCGCCAGCCCCATGTCTCGATTAGCCGCTCCGCCGCAAGCGCGGTGTATCGCCGCGCTCAGAGTCTGGAAGTGGAGACCAAGAAGCTAGGTGATGGCCTGAAGGTTGTCTTCACCTCCACGCTGTGACCCACCCTAACCCCTAGCTTGTGATCGACTCACACGCACACGAACCACCACGCGCGCTCATAGAAAGCGGCAGAAGAGGTCGGGTGTGCCAAGATGGAGTGGATGTTCGAGGATAACGGCAGCCGCGGACCCGTCGACGACCCGCTCTTCGTGTCGTTTGTCCACTGGCAGGTACCTGACCAGCGCGGCCGACGGACCATCCCGTTTGTCCCATGTGGCTTAAGTCATTCACTCACGAGTTGCCGTGGCGCTCGTCATCCATCACCACCACCAGATGCGTCTGCTGTGCGACCTTGGATTGGTCCAACTGCACCCTCTGCCCATGGCCTATGACTTTGAACAGCGAACCCATCGTGTCGCCGGGGATCATACGTGGTACGTCTGCCGTACTGCCTTGCATCGCTGCATGCCAGGCCAGAGCGCCTTGGCTGGCTAGCTGACGCTGGTTTGAATGTCGTGGTGGTCATCACAGGGGCCGGCCATATCCGAAGGAGCACCTGGTCAGAGGGCTTAGGGTTGTTGCGCTGCGCCAAGAGATCGTGCCTTCAGGATCAAGCAGCAGCAGTGAGAAGAGCATAACGGGAGAGCTCTCTCTGCCGGCGTCACTGCAAGCCGCGCTAATGAGCGACATGGAGCAGCAGCAGCAGCAACACGAGCGTCTCCCGGGAGACAAGGCCGCGAAGCTGTTCATCGTGACCGCATGCGAGCTACACGCCTTGCACGACCTGCATCAGCGGACGCACTGCAACGTATTAGCGAACGAGGAGCTGGGTGTGTTCGTCGTCGAGGGCCGGCGACGTGTGCGTGAGTCGTGGCGCCAGCACAATAGCGAGAGTGAGCAGGTCGGGCCGGCACGAGAGGAAGACTGGGAGCAGCACGAGTGGACAGAGGAGCACGACGGCGACCGGTGGCTGGCCGTGTGCTCGGCAGACATGGCCCTGCACATGGCCCACCAGGGCTTCGTGTTGGCGCTTGCGCCATCGGCCACTTCCTTGTCGCCATTCGTGACGTCAAAGCTGCCGCGGATACAGCCATGGACACCGACACTGCAAGTGGAGTCGCAGCTGGCACGGCTGGCACGATTGCACGGACGCGAGCTGGCAGGCTTGTGGGTGCGGTGCCCAGTGCCAGGTCAGGAGTCAGAGAGCGTGCCCATCGTTCTGGTACGTCGCTTGCACCAACTCCCTCCCGATTGGCCCCATGGCCTTATTCCCTCTCTCTCACACGACACAGGTTGGAGGACGTTCTCGTTTCGTGGCGAGCGTGGGCGTGTCGTCACGGGACTCAACGCGGCCACATCGTCATCGGCCTCGTAAAGTCAAGGAGGATTCTATGGTCGCACGGACACTGACCTGTCCCGATGCATTCACCCTCTACACCTGGCCGTCTTCGACGAATAGTACGGTTGCTGCCTCTCTACTGCCGCAATACTCCACGCATGGGCAGCGCTTCATCAACTCTCTCCTTGCCGTCATGCGCTCTAGCGCGGGAGCAGGTTGATTGGGTTTCCTCGCTCGTGGCATCGATGGTTAGTTACAGTCTCGACTTCTCGTCGACGCCAGAGGGTCGAGCCTGGCGCAGCCGTGTGGTGGAGCACATACACAGGGCAACCCAACAGCATGGCCGCTTTTTGGCGGTACGCGTGCAGCATCCTGCTGTCCCCTGCGAGAGCTCATGGATAGCACATGACTCGCGCTGGCGTGATTGTCTGGTATCGTGTGAGGAACAGGGCGGCCAGGTGTTGTACAAGGCGCGAAGTAAGCAGCGATGGCACTTGTCACTGTACGACCACGCAGAGGGCATTGCGGTGCCGTGGGATCGACGGCTCAAGATTCGGCCAGAATGCGCGATGGCGCTGCTGCCGGCATTCCACATTGTGGCCGACATCGTGCGCGGTACCCTCACTCTCTCACTCTCTCCAACTCCACCACACACTCCTTGTCATCTACATTGAGTGGGATGGAACGGGTGGTGGTGCTGCTGCTCACGTACAAACGCGGGGGGTGGGGTGAGGTAGGTTGCGGGGAGATGAAGGACGAGGACTGGGACCAGGTGTTCGAGCCCATCGGTCGGCAGCCAGTATCGTCGTCGTCGTCGTCATCATCATCACCGGTTGGCGACTCTCCGGCGCCGGCATCAGAGCGGTGGGAGCGGCTGACTCAAGCGCGGCTTGCCTTTCACTCTTGGTGCGTTGGCTTGGATCACTTGGTTTTTCCGAGTTGTCTCGCCTCACACCACGCCCGTACTGACCTGCTGCGCAGCTATCCACCAGTGTTGGTCTATCCCGAGGGGGTGCTAACGCTGAATGCGGCCCTCATGTCGTACTTCATCCACATGGCCGTGTGGGGCCCTTCTCTCATTCCCAAGGCAAGCCCTTCCCTCCCTCCGTGTTCCCGTTCTCAATCATCAGGGGCCACAGACACCTTGAATGGTGTCTGTGCGTGCATGTGTGTGGTGTCTGTGTGTGCGTGCGTGCTTGCGTGTGAAAACGTGGGGGCTAATAGGCAGATTGATTTCAGCACGTGGCCACTCCTTCCGTCTCGTACTCAGTCACGCGCAATTGGAGCTGCGAGAGGTTAAAGCTGCCGGAGGGCGTATCGGCCTATCGGCTCCACAGCCAACGTGACGACGAGCATCCATCATGGGTACTGGAAACGCTGTATGAAGCCTGGCAAGTCATGCAGGTGGCGCCCTCTCGTGCTCTGATGATTGTTGGCTTGTGCGTGTGGGTGATCAGTACGACGCGATTCAACCCTCATCACTCTACGTGGGGTGGCGTGGGGGGACAGGAGTGGCACTCGATTCGAGACTGCATGCGCAAGGACTCCCGGGTACGCCCCCACACGCGTTACTAGCGTAACATGGCTGCTGGAACTGATCGGTAGTCGTGGTTGAACCAACAACAACAACACGGAACAGGGACTGCGCGCGCTGGTCCTGTGGGCGCATCAGCGTCAACCGCAGTCGGCCTTTGCTGCGCTGCCGTTGGAGCTGGTGGTGCTCATCATGCGCCACCTCTACCACGCATCGTCGCAGCACCGTCACCAGCAGCTCTATCGTGGCATTGAGTTTCTTGTACACTACTCCCGCCCTCGATTCACTCAGCGGCGTGGTTGTGCATGCAGTGAGTGGCTGCTCTGACTGATGACCGTCGCGCATGCATTGCCGCTGTTGGGACGCTGCACTGCACTGGCGCACCGTTGTTGCTCTCCAGGCCGACGCTGCGGATCGGGCCTTTGAGGAGCAACTGGACACGCTCTCTCTGACCATTGCACGCGCATTTGTCCACGGAGACATGGCCACTGCGGTCTTGATGGTGAGACGCCGCCTGCCTCACATCCTGCGTCGGTGCGTCTTTTTCTCTGAGCTCTCCACAGTTCTTCCACCCGCTCACGTGGATGTCTGCGGCGTCGGAGCTGGGTCAAACAGACACACGGAGAATCTGGGAATCGGAAGCGGCGACTTGCGAGCGTGCAATGTGCGATCGATCCGACGATACTGCAAGGTGCTGCTGCAACCACTCCATGTGTGTGACCCAAAGGAACAATCTGGTAATGGTGGGCGTACAACGCGACAGGTGGTGGCGTGTGCGCTGCTTCCTGTGTGTCCGCACTGGAGCCTGCTTGCATGGCGCCAGTGGATCGCGCCGCCGCTCGTGCATCGTGACGAGGAAGATGAGTTGCGGAGAAGCGAGGAGATTGCGCTGCAGGCCAAGATGAGCGTTTGGTGGCGCAAGCAAATCACACGTGCAGCAGCGGCGCACCATCAGGGCGGCACATCACCATCATCATCATGGGACGGTGTCCTTGCGTGGCTCGAGACGAACTCGATCAAGCAGCAAGAGTCATCACCATCACCATCATCGGCGGTGGGAGCGATGGGCCAGGCGCAGGAGGTCTACGTGTGGCGACTGATCAAGCGCATGCGGCGGGTGCGCCCTCACAGTCGGCCTTACCGAGCGACCATCACCGTGTGGCCATTATGCGGCAGTGAGTCTGCCGGAGCGACGGTACAATGGCCGTACTGGGTCAAGGAGATCGTGGCCGTGCTGGCGTCCCACCGCCACCATCACCACGGTAGCCGTGATGGCGATGATAACGACGGCGAGGGTAGCAGCTGCTTGAGGGCTCGTGTGCAAGCAGCGCGGCAAGAGGTGGCGCGTCGGCTGATGACGGACAGCACGCTGCGACGAGGCCATCGACAAGCGCGCATGGCCGCTGCCATCCACATCCAGGTTGTTCCCCCTCTGCTCACTCAACTCATAGACAGCCCTTGCCCGTCAACTCACACGTGCGATGCGTCGGTCTGATGTGGTGGGCGATACGAGGATAGGAGCGAATGGTGGCCCAGGAGTCGATGATGACAGAGTCACCAGCATTCAGCGAGGAGGCGCTGATCCGCAGGTGCCGAACGCTGATCAAGGCCAAGACCGGCGCGAGTCAAGTCCAAGTTGTGGTGGCATCAACGACGACGGAAGACAGCGGACTGGGCCCGGAGAGCAAGCGCGACGTGTGTCTGCCCGGGCTACCACGCATCACCACGTTCGTTGGTGAGGCGTGAATAACGAACCACCAGTGGGCAATGGACTCGAACCTGTCATTGTTGGTTGATTGCATATTCAGCCGAGGGAGTACAATGTTGGTTTTTCTTTCGAGAGGATGATCGTGGCACCCTGAATCTCTGGTCTCACTGCTGGTACAACAGGGTGGCGCGGCTCAGTGCAGTAATGGCTGATGGATACGGCCATACTGCGCAGAAAGCACCGCTTCCCATCCGAACAGCGAAGTTAAGCTGCGCCAGGCGGTGTTAGTACTGGGGTGGGCGACCACCCGGGAATCCACCGTGCCGTATCCTTTTACCTCCTTGTTCTTTGTAATCACCAGATCATATGCTCTGTTCTCCTCCTTGACCTTGTCCATCTGCACCTGGCCCACTCACAGCAACTGCTTATGTCCACATACAGGTGGATTCTTGCAATGGAACAGGTCCGCTCATCCCATGGACAGCCATCACAGCCCAAGCCCACTGCAGTACAGTGAGCATCCATTTGATGCAAACTGCTTGCGGCCCAAGTTGTTGCAAGAGAACTGGTGGTCGGTACTGTGCAGGGCTTCCCACAGCAAGCCCAATAAATTGTTGAAATATTTCAAAAATCGCAAGTAAAGTTGTCCCACACGCGCTGGAGAGATGAGCATGGCACAGCAGTACGTCCTGCCGGCGACAAAGGTGCTTCTCGTGGCGGCCTACGTGTGGCTCGTCTGCTCGTGGGAGGGATTGCTCGCGTCGGGCGCGGCGTTTGCGCTCTTCTCGCTGGCCTTTGGCGTGCTCTACAACGTGGTCCTTGATCAGCTCGTCAAGCGGCTGCCCGTCTCGCGGTTCAAGCCCAGCGTGCCCCTCCACGAGTGGCCCAAGAGCTGCGCCCTCGTACGTCCTCTGCCCCCCCCTGATCTGATTAAAATTTGTGTAAAAATTGATGGATTTTGATCCGATTTCTGTGGCACAGGTCACAGGCGCGTCTGGAGGGCTGGGGTACGACTACGCCAAGCTGCTGGCAGCGGACGGCCACGACCTGGTGCTGGTGGCGCGCAGCGAGGACAAGCTCGAGGAGATCAAGAAGGAGCTCGAGGCCAAGCACGGCGTCAACGTCAAGGTCATCCCCAAGGGTACGCCGCGACTCGAGTCGCTGACCGACCACAGCGCTGTGCACATCGCCTGCTTCTGCCACGCTGAGCGCTGATAGCACATTGCGAGCAAGCTGACGAAGGTATCTGCGTGCAGATCTGACCAAGCCTGGAGCCGCGCGTGAAGTGTTCGACGAAGTGCAAAGGAGCAACCTCTTGGTATGCCTCTCGCTCTCATTCCTTGCGCACTGCAATCGCTCATCCAATGCGCATACTTACGATGATCGGTGGTGATGTCTGATGTGTGCACACAGACGGAGCTGCTAGTCAACAATGCTGGATTCGGCGCCACAGGCGACTTCAGCTCGATCTCGTTCGAGAAGAACATGGAGATGGTGCAGCTCAACATCGTAGCCCTCACCGAACTCACTCACCTTGTGCTGCGCCGGCTACTGCAAGAGGGCAGGCCTCGCGGACGCATCATGAACATCTCCTCCAGCGCCGGATTCATTCCAGGTAAGCGCACACATGCACGCGTCCAGTACTGGCCTCGTCCCATTGATCCACTGACACATCAAGCGCATGTGCGTGTGCCGCGGTTTGCATGTAGGTCCCGGCATGGCGGTCTACTTCGCCACCAAGGCGTACGTCACCAGCTTCACCGAAGCTCTGTCGCAGGAGCTGAGCGGCACCGAGATCACCGCCACCGTCATCTGCCCTGGCGCCACGGCAACCAAGTATGTTATCGCCTTGTTCGTCCAGCCTTGCTCCCTCGTATATTTTACACTGACATCGCGCTGCTCGCTGGTGCGTCCTCTCCCTTTTCAACGACAGCTTCGCCGAAGTGGCCGGAAACAAGGACTCGTTCGTCTTCAAGAGCGGGAACGTGATGACTTCGGAGGAGGTCGCCCGCACGTCCTATCGGGCATGGATGCTCGGCGAACCGGTGCGTGCACGCACCCCTTCCTCAATAGCTCTTTGACGACAGCACGCCTAAGAGGCGTGAGTACTGACCCAGTTCTTCTTGTCTCTTTCTCCTCTCCTTTTGCCATCGTCTCAGCTTTACATCACCGGAGTGGCCAACTCGGCGCCGCTCTATCTCCTTCCCTACGTTCCTCGCGCGCTCGTTTACAAGCTCATTGCCTTCTTCAACGCCAAGACCCACTGATGTGTGTTTTGTCGAACAAGAGAGCGACACGTACGTGTTCACATATTTATGGTGTGTTCAATGGCGAGGCACACGCGATCACTGGCCGCCGGCGTCAGCGTCACAATCGTCATCGCCATCAGGTCGATCGGTGGCATCTGGGGGTGCGTCGTGGCCGTGATCACCAGGAGGCGGCAGTGGTGACTCAGTGTCAATGGACACACCCAGCTCGGACACCAGCGCCAACCATTCGGGCGTGATTCGCGCCGGTACGCCGCTGAATCGGAGGCACGAGTGCATCAACCACCGGTACGGGTCCAAGCCCTCCACATCCACGCATTTGGTCGGATCGGCGCCCACTGCCATCATCATCAACCGCACGGTCGTGTCAGCAGCCCACATACGCACACGCGCAGTCACGTCACACAGGCATATACGCGAACGTACAACGAATCATGTGGCGAGCGACGTCGGCGGCCTCGGCGAAGCGGTCCGGCTCGTCGTTGGTCCAGTAGAGGGAGTGGACCAGCAGGTGGTAGAACACGGTGAGGCCCTCGTGATTCTTCCGATTGATGTCCGCTCCGCGCTCCACCTTTTCAAGTGCGAGCGGACCGTTTGTGTGTGCGTGTGTGTGTGTGCGTGTGCGGTGTCAGGTTTTTGCGCACGAGATCTCGTGTGCGGCGTGGAGGTGGACAAGGGATCTTCTTCGAAGAACATGACGACACGTACCAGGAAGCTGAGCATCTCCTTGTCTTCAAGAACTCTGAACAGCAGAGACTCGTCGTTCCATCCCGGCGAGTTGATGTCGGCGCCCTTCTGCGCTCGGGATACATCAGCCGCCGCCGCCGCCCGTACGTCCGTTGGGTTTGTTGTTTAGTTTGAGTCGGTGGTTTGACAGACAGCACAACTATGACGCGTGAGGTGGGATGACGCGTGCCTCCAACAGGAACTTCAGGTTGCGCAGCGCGAACTCTCTCGACGTGGATGATCTGCTGCAAACGGAGGCGACCTCGTGGAGACCCGATCCCTCGTCTTCGGGGCGTGCGTCAACGTCCATTCCTGCACTCCACCATCGCCGGAGGCAGAGAGCTCAATCACCAGTAGCGCATGGCTTGTTCTCAACTGACCTGAGGGTCCATTCCCACGCACGCACGCACGCACAACACTGACCTTTGTCGAGGAAGAACTGGATGACCTCAAGGCTGCTGCACGATGCGTTCACCATGCATCGAGCTGCACTCGAGTGGAACGGAGAGATCACGTCAATCAGCAGCCAACGCACGCACGAGCCAAAAGAGTCAAAGTGTGCCAAGAGGTCAGAGAGGTAACTGTTGTGCAGTGGCATGGCCACGCCTCGAGCCAGCAGCAGTTCGAGCATCTGGAGGTTGTCCACGTTGTCCTTGGCTTCAAAGTTGAAGCTGCAGCAGTTGGACACCAGCTGCCTCCCGCCGCCACCCCAACGCTTCATCATCAACAAACAATCCACCAACATTCAATCAACAGACGCCCATGGGCGAACCTCGATCAAATCGCTGCGATCCTCCACTGGGCCGACCAGGTCGATGAGCGCTGACATGATCTTTATCGTCTCCTCATTTGGTCGATGCTGGTGTGTGTGAGTGTCAGTGAATCCTTTGGGCCAACGGCCGTAAGACATATACACATCGATGAGCGAGAAAGAAGGACTCACCTCGAGGAGGGATGAAAGGACGTCACGCCTCTGATTGCCGTACGGCCGCGTCGCCTTCACGTCGGCGCCCCATCGCGTCAGCAGATGCTGCACGAAGCTGAGCTGAGCGCGAAACGAGCCCAGCGCCACGAGCAGGGGCGTTTCGCCCTGCTGGTTGGTCAACTCGATGCACCCAGGCTCGAGTTCGAGCAACGCATCGACGACGTCGGTCGAAGTTTGTAGCTCGCACGCCAAGTGCAGCGGCGTCGCGATCTCCTGCGCGCGTGCAACATAGTGGGTGATCACGTGTCCATGTGTCATGGTTTGATGATAACGACGATGTGGTTGTGCGTGTATGGATACCTTCTTGCCCGGGCGGTGTTCGTTGGCGTTTTTGGCGCCCAGCTGCAGCAGCAGCCGCACCATCGCCGCGTCCTTGTTGGTCACAGCCAGATGGAGCGCCGTCAGCCTCGACACATCATTCAACCGGTTCACGTCTATCAGACACATGCCAACCTGATCAGCAACTAAGCACCGATCGAGGGGTACAGAGGTACGGGGGAGGACGTATATACCGGCGCCGAGCTCGACCAAGAGGCGAACCATGCTCTGCCGCCCTTTAGCCACCGCGAACTGCAGAGGCGTGTTGCCTGTGCGGCTATCGTAGGCATTGAGGCACGCACGTCGCTCATCCTCTCCGCCCTTGACTCGGGCCAGCAGAGCCTTCACAATCTGCAGTCGACTCATCCACAGTCAGATCACGTCGACAAGATGGCCTTGCACGCGCAGGACGCTGCGCACGTTTGTGTGTCCTCCAGCAGAAGCTTGGTGGAACAGCGGCATGGCTCGCTTGGCTCTGCCGCCCTTCCTCTTGGCCTCGGCTTGCTGCTCGCCGTTGTCCATCTTCTCGATCTCTCCCGTGTCGGCTCCGTGGCGCAGCAGCACCTGACGAGACAACCACGGCATCAAGATTGAGTGTTGCAACAGATTGAATGCAGGCAGGTGGACAAACCTCGACTACATCGAGCATGCCCTTTTGTGCGGCCAATCCAACGGCCGTCGTGCCTTGCGTGTTGAGCCTGTGCACGCTGAAGCCTGCGCGTACGAGCACTTCCACCGTGTGCGGGCTCCCGCTAAGCACGGCCAAGTGCAGCGGATACACGCTCGAGCACGCTAGCTCGAGCGTCTCCGGCCCGATGCGGTGCTCAGCAAAGAGCCGCGCGCAGAACCTATCGTGACCGCACGCGCATGCCCATCTGATCATCATGACCACACCGTCATATCACGCGCATGAGTGTGTTAACTCATCAGACTTGATCAGATGTCGCACACGCGCGCAAGAGGAGTGTCTCACCTGAGAAGATCGAGAGTGCGGGCCTCGGGCGTGAGGTCCGATCGCGCATTCGTTTGTTTGACGCGCCTGGTCGCCTTCACGCAGCGCTGCCGCCACGTCTCCTTCCCTACAACAATTTAATTCAGCATATATTGACGAATATAAATTTCAAGATATTGTTTGTATTTAATAAAATAAAATAATATATAATGGGGGGGGGTTGCCTGGGGGAGGGCCGCTAACGGCAAAGAAGGAGGCGAAGACGGTGCGCCAGGTGGGCTCGTCGTTGGCCACCAGCTGGTGCCACTCGCGGTTGACCGCCTCCGCGCGACCCAAGTCCGCCGGCTCGACAAAGGAGAGCGCGTGCAGGAACACCTCCGGCGGCAGGTCGCCTATCCTCATCTCCTCCTCCATTTTGGGGTGTAGCAACTCCCGGTTTGTGGTGGGCTGGTTCAGTTCACCGACCTCTGTCGGCAGAAACGACGAAGAAAACGAGGCTTCATTTTTTTGGCTCGACCTCAAGGCAGAGCGTGATGGCCATGATCCGTTGGCGCGTTGATGACGACGCGATCCAGGAATGGCAACGTTGTGGCATGTTGCCAAAGACTGTTGTAGTTGTTTTTGATTGTGAGGGGTGGGTGGACCATTTGAAGAACTTCACAAGGGGTGTGCAATGTGAAGCTGATCACTGCTCCCTGGCCCCAGTCCACAGCACAGGCTGGGACAATGGTGATAGCCAGGGGCGAGCCCAGGAGAGAAATAAGTCTAACCTTGATTGGTGAGGCACATAGGAGGCACTCACTACCAGAGATTAAGCTGATAAGAACAGATACTACACATGATCTTAGCCATGAAGGCCGAGAAGATGATTCTCCACACGCCCCATTGGCCAATTTATACTGTGTATGGCTTAACCAACATGCGACCAAGAAAAAGTCACTCTTTCTCTTTGTTGACCCTACTGTGCCCTTGCACGCCACCTGAGGGTTAGGAAGGACATCTGTAGACAGATTGCATTTAGAGAGACAGCCTGATGCCTCAGACTGTGGCACTAAACACTCTCGTGATCACCAGTTGCGTTTTATTGAGGAGTAGTTGGCCACAAACTCGTTGATGGCCGCCAGGCAGCTGAGGTAGTCAGCGGCTGAGGTGCAGAGTGTGTTGATCCTGGCCCCCGAGTACCAGCTGCACTCTGTCAGCGCAATCACGCGAAGCTTGCGGCTCACCACCTGCTCCAGCTCCTTCTTCTCCGCTTTGCTCTGCAAGCAATACGTCAGCTCGGACACAGGCACATTGCAGGAGCACGGGAGGGAGCTGTACGGTGGCGAGGTCGATCTTGTGTGCGCACACGACGCCATACAGTATATTGTCGTGGGCCTGGCCGGCAACACCGTGGAAGCGCGCGTACGTGTCCCTCATTCGCTGATACTCAGCGTCGCTTCCGGTGTTGCCGCCTGTTGTGACGTCCAGCTCAGGTCAGCCCACTTGCGCGTGCACGAGCCTCGTGAGGAAGAACGACTTACCAAGGAACGGCTTGAGCACTCGCTTGCATCAGCGCCGTCCCAAGTCGCTCACCAACATCCCGTCCTGGCTAGCGCGGTGTACCTGTTGATCAGGCGCGAGGGTGCGCAGGAAGTGGCTCTTGCCGCTCGACTTCATCCCGGCCACCACGACCCGCAGCACGGGCTCTGATGGATCGACATTGATGTCGCCGCCGCCGCCGCCGGGCTGATGGCCCGGGTCACGCCCAAACCGCCATCTGTAGCTCAGCAGATAGTGCCGCAGGAAGGCGGCCTTCCACGGCTGCCGGCGCCTCGACTCTCGGTCGGCGTCGTCCACCACCACCACCACCAGCATTTCTTGATATTCACACCAGCATTTCTTGATATACATGCTGCTGCTTCCCTCTCTGCATTCTGCCATGCTGCACTTCATAACTCACAACACCAGTTCTCAACAAATCACACCAATCTCTCCACTTGTAGATTCCATCAAGCCCACAGATACACATCCCCAATACCCTTTATTTTATAGATGATGAGGAATGGGAGCTTCACAGTCTCCACAATGAACATACAATCACATTATCTATCCTTCTTGTTTGTTGGAGTAAGGGGGAATCTGTCCAAAAAGGAAGATATGACTGGTGGTGCACACTTTTCTCTGGCAAGTGCTGCAGTTGTTCTGTCATCACACCATTTCGTCACACAGAAGCAGCAGCATGTATATCAAGAAATGCTGGTGTGTCAATGGCCCTATTCTTCCTTGTGCCCAAAGGGGGAGCTACTTCATCAATGACAGGGAAGGAAACGCCAAGCTTGAAGCCATGATTGTAACTGGAGCTCCACATCACCACTTCCTGATACATGGACCTCGTGGTGTGGGCAAGATGACTCGCGCCTATCAGCTCTGCGAGCAACTCCAGGCCCTTGGCCACCAGTGCGCCGTGCTGTCTCTTGAGCAGGGCGTTCCCCTGGACACAACGGCTGGGTTCTGGGGAGCTGTGATGCCTCAACTCCACCAGAGGCTGAGGCTCTGCTGTCCCTCCCGCAGGAACGACGTGGAGACGACCTACAGCGCTGAGTCCTTCATCGACCTGTTCTCGAGGGGAGTCTTGGCCTCACGCAAGGTGGTTCTGGCCATCGATGCGTTCGAGCTCCTCTGCCCTCATGACGCGGTCATGAACGAGTTGCTCCACGCCCTGCGCGTGCTGCGTCACGCACACGACCAGAACGGCCTGCACGCCTTCATCGCCATCGGATCATTCAGCGTCGATCAGCTTCGGCTCCTCCGCGCGTCGCAGGGCCTCATCACGACGGACGACACGTTCACCTTGGTCGACTCGCCGATGTTCAATCGTCATCAAGTGCGCCAGCTCTTTGTCCAGTACACAGCCGACACCGGCGTGGAGGTCGCCAAGGCGCTGCCCGACGCGATCTACGACCTCACGAACGGACACCCGGGTCTCGTCTCCTTCTGCGGCAGGAAGGTGTCGGAGGAGCTGGCCAGGGGCACGACCCAGGTCGACTACGACAGCTGGGTACGCTACGCCGCGACGAGGCTCGTACCTGAGCTGGTCGCGCGCTCGGACGCCATGTCGGCCTTGGTGAAGGCGATCGCGGATGACCGGCACGAGAGCGCTCGCTAGTTCCTGCTCGCCAACTTCCTGCTGCAGGACCCGGCCCGGGATGCACCTCGAGGAGGTGAAGAGGATCATGAAGACGAAGGCGATCCTGAGGCTGAAGGCGATCCCGAGGCAGAAGAGGAAGGGGATCTGGAGAGTCCGGACCGGTTCCTGCACGTCTTTGCCGCCGCGTCGCTGGGCGACATCACGCAATGTGAGTTCCTGGCCAGCGTCGGCATCCTACGTCCGCTGGGCAGCGACCGCTTCACCCTCGCCTCCCTCCTCGTGTGCAACCTTGTCGTGTGGGCCATCCACAACGGACCCCGCCACGGCCCCTGGTGAGGGCGCTCGCGGGCGAGCGATCAGAGAAACGGAAACGATTGTACCATGACGGTAACTCAAACGTCTTCATGTTGATCCGCGCGCCAACCGCCTGCGTCTGGTGTACCGGGGAGAGGGAGCGCGCCTCACGTACAACACGGCCCGTGCGTCTGGCCCGCTTAGTTGAAGGGGGTGTTGGAGAGGAGGCGGTAGACCATGTCCAACGTGTTGACGGGTTGATCCTGCAGAGAGGGAGAGACGAAGCATGACATTCATGAGTTGATTTAGGACTCGAGCGTGTGCTTGATGGAAGCGATGGGCATGGGGGGTTTGGCGTGTGCGTGATGGGTGTACCATGGGAGCGAGATGGCCGGCATTGGCGATCTCGAGGAAGGTGAGGCCCTTGGCCGCCTTGACGTAGCCAGCCACCTTACCCTGCACGGTCCAGTTGTTGAAGGGCGACTCGTTGAAGGCCGTCTTGCCGGGCCACTCCAGGTTGCTGGTCCACATGTCACCGCCCACGTAGTTGCAGATGAAGTCTGTACCAGACGCCGACGCGGTCACACGTCAGGCAAGGCCGGTCGTCGTGAGGGGAGGAGAAACGAGAGAGCGTGGGTACCCAGCATGCCAGAGTAGACCAGGACGCGGATGTTGTTGGCCAGCAGGTTGGGAATGTGAACGTCCAGGTTGGTGATCCAGTCGCCGCTGCGAAAGAGAGGGAGCGCGCACAAGCGTTCTTCGTCAGTTGATGCAGGGTGTGTGTGCCGTGTGCCGGCAAAGCCGACGGACGAGCGTACAGGAGGGCGATGTGAGGCGTGGTCGCGCAGTCTTGCCACTCGACATCGGACCTGGCGCCGATGGCCTTCTTGACAGCCGGTTCCTGGAATGAACACGAGAGTCAGCGCATGATCATAGAGCGATGAGGAAGTCCATGTGCTTACGTACGTTCAAGAGCTGGGTCACTTGGTCAAAGCTGTAGCACAGCGGCTCGACAGCGCAGGCCACCTTCCAGTTGTAGGGCTGTCAAGGAGCTCGTCGTCAGTACAGCGAGATTGCACGCGTGAACGCTTCGTGGTGTGCGAACTACTGACGCGCGCGATACGACACCGGGAGAGCGTACATTCACGGCATAGCCCAGGTTGATGTCCATGGCCGCCATGATGCCCGTCATGGTGAGCTGGCACTGCTCAAAGGCAAAGCCCCACGCGCCTAAAGAGCGGCACACAACGCGAGCGTTGATGTGAGCACTCGACCCGCACAGGTCAAAGGAATGCGGGCAGTGGATTTGTAGGTACGTACCTCCGAGAGAGATGAGTTCCTGGCAGATCGAAGCCGCGCCCTTGGCGATGACGTACTCGGCCTGGCCGATGAGCTTGTACTTGTAGCTTCACAAGCGACAGAGAGAAATAGAGAGAGGTACGACCACAAAGAGTAAGTCTCAACGGTGGCGGTGGTGGCGACGTGTGTACGACGATTGTTGAGAGCTGATAGCACGTACGCAAACTCGGGGTAGGCGGCGTATTGGATATAGGGGTCGACCCAGCCGTTGCCGATGCCGATGCCATTCAAGTTGACGTGGAAGAGGCCATCCTTCTTCTGGTTGCCCACGAGCGTGCGGTAGGCGAAAGCAGGGACTACAGTGTGTGCGATGTGTGCGGTGTGGTTAGCTCACGCGTCAACAGTGCAGCCACAAGAAGCTCTCTCTGCAAGCGTACCATAGTGGCCAGCATACTGGAGGAGACGAGATCCACACACACAAGAGAACGCACGTTTGTTGCATTGTGAGCGTCGTCTCTCTACTTCACAGAACTCGGACACAGAGGCCTGATGTGAAGGGACGCACCGACTCGCCCATGATGTAGAACGGAAGCCTGCTGTACTGCGGGAAGAGGAGGAAGAAGTTCTGCATGAACACGTAGAGGTCCTGGGCGATCACCTCCTCGGTGGTCTCGTAGTCCAACGGGCTGTCGGCGTAGGAGAAACCTGCAGGCACGATCGCGAGTGAGTGACCGCACACTCACGTACACATCGAGTGGCGCGACGTACCAGTGCCGACGGGCTGATCGATGTACAGGAGGTTGGCGAACGAGTTCCAGCTGTTGGGGTTGCGCTTGAGCGCCATGTTCTGCTCCACGGTGTACGGGCCGTTCTCCTACGAGTGTGGGAATGTAGCGCGCGTGCACACACACACACGATCGTGTGATGGTGAGCACTGGTGCGGCAGGCGAGCGCATTGCATGCGAGGCCGCAGCGGCACACGACGTACGGTGAAGAGAGCGAGCAGCGAGGAGCAGCCGGGACCTGCGCGCCCAATGGGAAGAAGAGATGTTAAGCGGCGAGCGCGGGTGAGATTACGCGTCAGAGAGGGGGGGGGGTACCGCCGGTGAGCCACACGATCAGCGGATCCGTGGCGGGCTTCGAGCGCGATTCGAACATCCAGAAGAAGAGGTGGGTGCCATCCTCGTAGGTGCCGTTGATCGTGATGTAACCTGCAGGCCCACCGCCCCAAAAATCAAGAGATTAGAGTGATGAGAACGAATTCGCAGCTGATTTGTGGGGGGAGAGGCCACGATCGTAAAGAGAGACGCACCGCTGTGTTGGGTCACGTTTTCGGGGCCAAAGTCGGGCGTGACGACGCGGTGGTGCTCGGCCGAAGGGATGACCTTGTCGGCCGTGCACACGGCCGGCAGGAGGGTTGCCACAGCGCACACGAGGAGCGCGATCATCAGCGCGGCAGCTGTGCCGCACTTCGCCATATCTATCAAAGGTTTAGTTTGTGTGCACGGCTCAGTGTGGTGGAGAGAAAGACGGCCAAAGAGAGGGAGGGGTTGTTATTTTCGTGTGTCACTCTGTTTCTATCTTTTATTGTGCGTCAGACTATCGGCGATTGGCCCAAGGACGAGAAGGCAGCTGCACGAGGGAGACCTGCAGGCCAGGATGAGCGTTTGGTGGAGGAAGCAAGTCACGCGCAGTGGGTCGCCATCAGGGCAGTGCATCACCATCACCGCAGCACAAGGGCTCGTGTACAAGCAGCGCGGCAGGAGGTGCACATCGGTTGCGCACACTTCGGCGCCATCCACATCCAGGTTGTTCCCCTCTGCTCATTTCGGCGCATCAGCCTCCCTAACCTCATGTCCGTCTGGTGTGATGTGGCGACGAGGGAACAGGAGCGAATGGAGGCGATGAGGACGACGACGCAAGAGGCACCATCATGGGCATGGGCATTGGCAGCGTTCAGCGAGGAGGCGCAGATCCGCAGGTGCCGGGCGCTGATCAAGGCCAAGACCTGCGTGAGTCCAAGTTGTGGTGGCGTCGGCGTAGGCGGAAGACAGCGGGCAAGGTCCCGAGAGCAAGCATGACGTGTGTCTGCCTGGTCTACCGCGCATAACTACGTTCGTTGGTGAGGCGTGATCAACAAGAGAGTGCCCACGAGAGCAGAATGTTGCCATTGACGAGTAAAAATGTGAGGAATTTCATTCATGCCTTGCATTCAGAAAAGCCACTTCATTTGGTGTCTTCGTGCCCCTTGCTAGGGCAACACCACCCTAGGGTGCCTAGGGTGAAGGGCCAAGAAGAGAACAGACCTCCTCACCCCCCAAACAAGAGAACACAAGACGTTAGATATATCCTCTCTACAACAGACAACAAAACACATACTACAGACCACAGACAACAGAACACAGACAGCATGGCGCATCACAGAGAGGACAACGAACAGGGCGAGCAGGGACGGGATGGCCTGGGACGAGCCGTCCTGGCAGCCCTCGACCGGCTCGAGAAGAGGATGGACCGGCTCGAGGAGCGCCTGGTCGAGGCCTCCCTTGTCACCACCGAGTCGTCCGTGGGGCCGTCGACCTCCCTAGGCAACATGCTCGAAGACGTCCTCGTCAAACTCTACCAGGTAACTAACCTCCTTCGTCTCCTCCCTCCCCTTCATGCTCTCCTCTATGCTATGGGGACGTGGGGCGTGTGAGCTCATGCTTGCGTCGTGTCGTGGGCGTGATGGGCGCGAACTAGATCGAGGGCAGAGTGGACTCGGTGGAGAAGAGACAGGCGACGGCGCGCGAGGAGAAGGAGCAAAGGCGGAGCGACAAGCGCAGGGCAGCTACGACACTGTTGCGCCAGCAGGGCTACGCCGTGGTCGCGCAAAGGCCCACGGCCGCCATTGCGCCGCTGCGTTCGGTCGCGCCGCCGCGCCCGCCGGCCAAGAGGCCGCCGTCCCTGCCGCGCTCGGTCTCGGCCGAGACGAATAACAGGCACAGAGCAGCGCAGCATGAAGAGGATGATGACGAAGAGGGTGCTCGTTACGCTTATGATGGAGATGAGTACGCGCGAGACTATCAAGATGACGTGTACGACGCCGAGGGCGAGAGCGGTGTCAGCGCCGAGGGCAGCGGAGGAGAAGACGAGCCCTCGGCGACGATGCAGCAGCAACAGACGGCGGAGGAAGTGATTGTAAGCCCGAGGAAGCCGCTGCCGGCCTTCCCCGTAAGCGGACGGCGAGCGATGACGGCCTACTTGCCTCTCAGCCAGTCGAGCGAGCTTCTCCTGCAGCTAGCTGAGATGGAGCGCCAGGAGCGCCAGATCGCCTGAGGGAGCACCACACAACACAACATGACACGACACACGACTGCATTGTACAAAGAGAAGAACTGCATCCTCAGCCTTCTTCATCCATGGTTATGTGATTGTAGGGAAGGTGGAGGCCACGCCGAGTTGCAGCTCGACATCTCCCACATGCCGTGGATGGGGCATGTGCAGAAGCGCCTCACGTAGATTTCTGGTAGCGTTCTCCCTCTTCATATTGTCATCAACATCAGCAAGCTAGTATATAAAGTGTCGCGCCAACCTGGTCTTCTCATTCATCAACCTCTTCAACCACAACAAGCCACTACTACAACTCATCAACATCAACCTCAGCATGAAGAACCTCATCTTGCTCGCACTCTTCGCCACGCTTTGCGCCTACGCCATCGCCGACTGCAGCGTGAGCGTCAAGCAGACGCTCGGCAGCGCCTGGCAGCAGGAGGGCAAGAGCTTCTCGCAGTGGAACGTCCAGCTCACCGCCGGATCTGAGACCGTCAAGTCGGTGGATCTCACCGTCGAAGGCAGCGCCATCAGCCAGTACTGGGAGCTGGTAAAGACCGCCGGCAGCGTCAACTCCTACTCGCTTCCTGCGTACCGCACCGAGAACGGCGGCCTGCCCGCTGGCCAGGTCCACCAGTTCGGATACATCATCGAATCGTCGTCGCAGGCCACCATCGCCGCCATCGCCCGCTGTGCCCCTGCCGCCTCTCCTTCGCCCGCCGCGCCCAGCGCTTCGCCCATCGCTCCCTCGCCGTCGGCCGCCCCGGCCTCGCCTAGCGCCTCGCCCGTCGCCGCCTCTCCCTCTGCTGCGCCCTCCGTGGTCGCCACCCCGCAGCCCAGCCCCGCCGGTTGCAGTGCGACCGTGACTCTCGTTGCCCGCTCGGCCGCCGCCGGTGGCGTGTGGGTCGATGGCGGCAACACATTCCAGATCTTCGACGTGAGCCTCACCAACAACGGCCAGCGCCCGCTCAACGGCGGCGTGATCACGTTCGCCCTGGCCGAGAGCAACGCCGCCATCAGCCAGTTCTGGGAGCTGAGCAGGCACGGATCGGACGCCGCCGCCTTCAACGTGGCGTTCAACTACGGCTCGCTCCAGGCCGGAGCCACCCAGGGCGCCGGCATCGTCGTGCGTCTTTCCGGCTCGTCGCCCGCCGCCAAGCCCGCCGTCACCCTTGGCTCGCTCGGTTGCCAGTAAGCCTCCCACTTCCACGTGATCAGGAGAGGCAGCGATGCTTCCTCTCTCTCACATCTCACTCGTCATATCCTTCTCAACGTCAAGCCATCACGAGGCGTATAGACGCCCTCCTGTGTGCTTGAATAAACCCAACCACTATTCTCTATCAATCCTGGCGTCCACACTCGTAGCACACTCATGCATTCGTTGGTTCACTCAATCAAGTGGCTGATCTGTTCACTCCTCGACCATGATGTTCTCACAGTGGTGGGGCAGGGGCGTGAGCAAAAAGAGAGAAGGGCCAGGAGGAGAGTCGAACTCCTAACCTCCGCGATTGAATGAAATGCAGCGCTCTACCAGTTGAGCTACCCAGGTCCTTCATACCTCCTTTCACCCAACACTTCAGTGTTCATCCTGCGCAGCAAGCCAAGCCAGAAATTCAGAATGTCCGAACCGGGATTTTTCGTGCCACGGTGCGTGGAGAATTGCAAAACCGTGGACCAATGAATGCATGACTTAGAGTCACATTTTCGCCCGAAGACTTGCCCGTGACGTCACCAACTGTGCCTTGTCTTGGCGTTGGGCCGGACCGCGATCATCTATCTAAACCAACACCCATCCAACCCATCTATCTAAACCAACGCCCATCCGGCTTCATGGCAGAACGCGAGGCTGCATCAAAGCTGGGTCAGTTGGGTCTTGAGCAGGAAGCAGACACTGGCCCCATCGACGTCGCATGCTCCCCAGCCCGCGCAGCAGCAGAAGCAGAACCACAAGCAGACAGTGCGACGGCTCCGACAGTGTCTTTCGAGGCTCTCCCAGTCGAACTCCTGGTGCGCGTGTTTGACCTGGCACTCCACGGCGTGGAGAACCGCTGCAGAGCGCGCTTCGTGCAGCTCGGTGCGGTCTGCCGCGCCTGGCACCAGCTGCTTCGCGACCCTCGTCTCTTTGGCGGCCTGCCAGGTCTGCTGCAGGCCGTCGGCTTGCGCATGGCGCGGCCGTGTCGAAGCTGGCAGGAGGCCGTGTTGCGCGACCACGCTGACTGCTTTCAGTACGGCAAGCATCGGCCTGTCACCGCGGTCAAGATGTGCTCGACACGGCGCAGCGCGATGCCTGAAGCGTCTCCTCTCTTACCTCGGCCAGAGATGGGCTCACAGCATCCGTGGCTCGGGTCCTGAGATCCTCAACCTAGCGGTCTGCAGCGACCAAGCCTCGATCCTCGATGTCCTGTTTAACGACCCGATCATTGACGGGCTGCCGTGGAGGGAGGCCTCCGAGCGAGCCGCCTTGGAGGGAAAGGCCCAGAGCTATCGGTGGTTCGTTGATCGTGGACTCCATTCACCCTATGCCCTCGTCTGCTTTGCAAGAGCAGGCGACGTGGAGCTGCTCGAGTGGATTCGCCAACGGTCCGACCGTGACACCTTCCCCTGGGGCTACAAGCTCTATGAGAAGGCAGTCCAGAAGAGGCACCTGCACGTGATGAAGTGGCTTCATGCCCATGGCTGCCCCATTGACTGGGGGCATCATAGGCTGATGAACAAGGCGCTGACCTATGGGTGCAGCATCGAGACGATCAAGTGGCTTCGCGCCCGTGGCCAGCAGTGGACGAACAAGAGCTTCAGCTGCGCTGTCAGGGCCTTCAAGCCAGGGGTGCTCGACTACCTCCACGATGACGGTTGTCCGTGGGACGCAGAGGACGTGGCGGTGCAAGCAGCGCTCTGCAGCAGCACCGCGTCGATCCAATGGGCCTAGCCCTGCCTGACCTAACCATCGTCCTCGCGGCCATGCGGTACTGCAGCTGGCCGATCCTGCGGTGGTGTCACGCCACCGGGCGACTGGCAGCCTGCAAGGACAGCAAGCGGTTCCAGGCCGCTGCGAGAGGATTCACCTACTACCCCCCTGTCTCGCAGTATCTCAGGGAACATGGGTCAAGCAGGCAATCAAGCCGCCATAAGTCATTTTCCTCCTTCTTCTAGTATTCCCTTTGCATGTGTGGCGCTTGCTTGCACGGGGCATCGTGGGCATCACATGGACTGAGCTTGGAACTGAAGCTGGAAAGAGGAAAACAACTCTCACCACCTCATCCAGTTACTCTATGATCCTCAGTTTCAACTTGAACTACGACATGATGCCTAACGATTGCATATTGTGTTCTTGGATTGTACTGGATTTATCCCACAACAGAAGTGCCGTGATCAAGCAAGCTGCCTTCAAGAGAGTCGTCCTATGGCAGGTGAGGGATGGAGGAGCGCCCATGGAAGGATGTTACTTCGTTAACAATCACCGCCGGTCATCAACCTCAACATCGTCCGCCATCGCTCCTCTCTTTTTCTTGCGAACTAGCTCTGCAACAACGTCGTCGGCGTGGTGGAGGCGAACTAGCCCTGCGCCCAGGTGGAGGCGATGTGCAGTAGCAGGCTGTCCGCTGGCAGGTAGCGCTGCAGTTCGCCTTCCGCTGCGCTCCACTCGTGAGCGTGCTTGCACAGTAGCTGAGGGTTGATTCGCTGGCTCAGAGCAAGCAGCACCTGCGTCACCTTCCTCTCTCCCTGTCCCTGTCCCTGTCTTTGAAGCGCCTCACCGTCGCGCTCGTCGCCTGCATTCGCATGCTCTCGCTGGCTGTCGTCATTGCACGCACGCTCGTGTAGACATCTCACAAGGAGGATGAGCAGCGCGAGATCCGTATCCTCTGCGGCTTTGGCCGCAGAGGTGGTGATGGGAGGCCGACGTGCGACATAGAGCTCGGCCAGCAGGTTGATCAGCCCTCGCGTGGGCAGTAGGCCATCAAGGTCTTCGACGCTGATGCGGCAGGAGCGAATCGCATCGAGGGCCCGAGAGTCGAGCTCGTGCACTGGCTCCGCCTCATCCCTGCCGCACTGAGCCAGCCAGGCCAAGCAGAGCACCGAAGGCATACCTGCATGGAGGGATCCCTTGGTGACAACGGACGACAGAGGACCGACCCACGGCGCCAACTCGATTGGCCAGTTCTTGGCCAGCGCCACTGCTCACCCACCATCACAACGGCCAATCAGGATCACCTTAGCAGGGCCAGCGTGGTCACCACCAGCATCACTGTTGCCAAGCGAATGCACGTGAGAGGAGAGGTGGAGAGAGAGTACCGAACGCGGAGGTTGCTGCAACGCACGTGATCTCCTCGCTGCGCTCAAGCAGCATGGGCATGTTATCTAGGACAACGGCCAGCACATCTTCTCGGCGCAGCTCGATAAGACGTGTCAGCAGCTCTAGTGCATCCTCCCAGTACGGGGTGTCACCTCGTACGTCTGTCCTGCACTCGGTCATCTAACGGCCTGTATGTCAGGATAGGGTCCACCACAAGAGAGGCAAGCGCGCGCCAGCTTGAGAGTGGAATTGATCCGGGAGTGTACATTGAATGTCGCGAAGACGTAGCGTGCCCACTTGGCTTCATGGCCGCTCACGTCCTGCGGCTCAAGCCTTGTGCAATGCAGCTCACAGAAGAGTGATAGCAGCTGATGAAGCTGTAGTGCCCAAATGCATGTTATCAGTCCTTGCCGCCAAGCTAGCAAGGAGGCCATATAGTTACCTGCTCGCTGATGCTGGTCAATGTTGTTGGCTTAGGCGTAGCGTCAGCGCCACCACAGCTTGGCCTGTCGGCGCTGGTGGTGGTGTGCTTGGCGGCCCATTCGAGCAGCGAGTCGGCATACTGCTCCAACGTCTCTGCCACCTCCTGGCCGTCAAGATGACAATGGCGACTCTTGATAGCTGTGTCCCCCATCGCCAATCAGATGAGAGGCGCTACCACCTCACACTCCACACCACGCAGGCATGGTAGGGGAGGAACCGAGCAAGAGGATGGCGTCGAGCACTCGGCCGGCCCATGCCTGGCCATAGATCTTAGCGGTCGTGAAACCCATGCTGGTGGTGCAGAAGCAGAAGACGCTCAATGTCTGCAGCGCCGGTAGCATTGCTTGAGAACCGCTCATGAGCGCGACCTGTAGCTTTGTGACGCGCTGCAATTTGGCGTCTAGCTCGGCGATCGTGCCCTCACGAATGTGGGCGGATGTGGACCGAGCCATTCGGCTTAGGGTCAAATGCTCCCTGTGGCAGAGCTCAGCGATCAATCGCAATAGCATGAGCCACGTCGACACCGTGCTGTCTGTCTGCTTATCGTGAGCGCACATCACGATGTCAAATAACGCTACCCTTGTCGTGCGTGCGTGCGTGCGTGCGTGCGTGCGTGCGTGCGTGCGTGCGTGCGTGCGTGCGTGCGTGCGTGCGTGCGTGCGTGCGTGCAGAGTATAGGCGATACTCACTGCTGAGAGACTGAGCGGCTTGAGCTGCGACTCGTGCTCGAGGCACTCGTTCAAGAGGGATATCGGGTCATGGATTGGAAAGCTGCAAAGAGCTGCGAACGCTGCCAAGCGCGCGCCGGCGTTGACGTCTCGCAGCATCATCAGCAGCAGCCGGTGTGCCGCAGTAGTTTGCTTCGAGCGATCCGCAAGCCAAGTGATCACAGAGTGCATGGCACGAGCTGCCGCTTTCCTGACCTTGGCCTGCTTGCGCCTCCCAGCCATCATCACCGACCCCGTGGTCATCTTAGTCGTCAAGATGGGTTGCTTGAGAGGGTGATGGTTCTTGAGTTGCGCACGTACCACGGGGTCGTTGAGCAGTTCCACCGCCTTCAAGAGCAGATCCCGGATTCCTCGTATGCGAGCCTCTGTCTTGCGCCAACTGTGAGTGGCCTCCGCGAAGCACTGGAGCGTCACTAACGCACCTTCCCTGCTCGCACCATGCACGCACGCACACGCTTGTCAGCGTCACGCTGACTGTGCGAAGACATCGAAGGGTTCGCGATGGGCCATCGGGTGGGAGTTGCACCGTAGTCGCCACTTGTCGCTGCCAACCATCGATGACCGCACAGTGGACACCATCGCATCCAAATTGCTTCCATATGCCACGAGTTGGCGGCAGACCGCTGAGAGGGCCAGCTCGCTGGCCACCATCAGGTTCGTGTCCGCCTTATCCGCACGCCAGCGAGCCAATTTGTCAACTAGGTCCATCACCGACGCACGCACAACACCATCCAAGACCTCGCCAATCAGCAGAACAACAGCACCACACAGAACGCACCGCTGTGACACACATTGATAGAACCCTCTCGCACATGTGGCTAAGGCATGTCGTACCGGCAGCAGCAGCAGCGTGAGCTCGGAGTCGGCCCATCTGCTTATCGATCAACGATTCCACCTTGTCCGGCACACTGCCGCGCCAAGCAGGGGCTTTCCTGTCACCGCCTGCCTCTGTGACGTGCCTTACAAAGCGCTTCACCGCCAGGTGCAGCAGGCTTGGCACACTCGGCGCACGACACGTGATGTTTTTCAACAATGGGTCGATCAACGATAGCAATCTGTACGCACATCATGTGAGGTAGGGCCACATTGAGAGAGAGAGAGAGGGAGAGCACGTGTGTGTGCGTGTGAAGAGAGAGAGAGAGAGAGGAATGAAGGATAGAGAGCGTACTCAGTAATAGGCATACAATGCGAGCACGAGGTGATTGCACGAGCGGCTGCGATGGCGACCCTGACATCTGCTTCCTGTGTCGTGTGTGTCGTGAGCATGACACAACGCGCATGCACATTCACACTCACACTCGCACGCACACTCACACTCACACGCACACACAGGGAAAGAGATGTGAAGAGTCATACCCCCACTGCAGCGCATACAACTTGCATGCGATTTGACAGGTGTTCCCGATAGCGAGGAAACCCACGCAAGGCGAAGCAGCGGATGGATGCATCATGTTCATCAGCACTGGCCAGGCGCAGCATCACTTGCTGTTGACATGCAACGCAGGGTTCATGACACGTTGCGTGGTTAGTGACGTGAGCGAAGCCATCGCGTCGTTTGCCGTCGCGTGTTTGTCGTGTGTGTCGAGAGCGGTACGATGAATGCAGGGCGTTCTGCAGGGAGGAGGTCCATCAGCGAGAAGAGGAGGTAACGGAGTGCGATCATTCTCAGCGCCAGGCCGCAATCACCATCCATAGCTATCTGCCGCACTACCTCTCCTGTCTGTTGATGTAGTTGTACTTGAGCCGACAGCGCGACAGCGACAGATGAAGTTCAATCGTACCTGCTTGAGCTGCGCCGCGTTGTCTGTCATCGGCACTCCTTCAGTTGTTGTTGCGTACATCTCACCTGAAAGGCCACCACACAACAAGGCCACCACGTCGTCACTAGCGCCGTCATCTGGCAGCACGCGCGCTCTCTCTCTCTCTCTCTGCACGTACTGCTGAAGATGGCTAGCGCTTCGATCAACACCGCCGCCGTCCGCTCGAGCTCCATCCTCGGTGCAGGCTCGCTCTTCGCATTGAGCGCTCTCCCTGCCTGCTGCAGCCGCCGTGCCACATGACTGAACGTGCTCGTGGCCACCTTGGCCGCCTTGTCGAAGCCGCTGATGTCGGTGGCCTGGGTCTTGTGCATCCACAGCACAACGGGAGCGAGCCAGTTGAACAGAGCGAGCTTGTCCGCGCCTGCGCTCCTCGCCGTCCTCTTGCCAGCAGCATGGGCGTCTTCGTCGTCGTCATCGCGGTCATCAGTGTCGGCGTCGGCGTCGAGGAGGGAGAGACAAGCGTGGGGCCCACACGATGCAAAGACCCACTCCCGCAGCTCGTCCTCATCACTCTCGCGGTGGCGGATTGGCACAGGTACTAGTGGTAGCGAGGTGGCGATGGTGGTGGGGAGAAAGAGGTCCACGCATCGCCTGGCTTCATCCCGCTGCTGCTCCAGCTGCTCCATCGTGCAGTTGGGTCGAACTTCGCCAATGGGGGGGAGTTGTGGGCGCGCCAGGCCGGCCACTAGACCAGGCGGCAGGCTGCGCCACCGCTCGAGCACCCTTTCCTCCACCACGCGCTGTTGCAGTTCCGTCGTCATCAACACTTGTGCCTCCCCTCTCCTCCTCCTTGCAACGTGTTGCCTTGCGTGTGTTTTGCGCTTTGTCTGCATGCCCAAAGCAAAAACAAAAACTTTTTGTTTTGGGTGCTCTGCCATTGGCTCGGGGTCAATTCCAAGCTCACACCAAGAGGAACCTGCAGGAGGCACACCGTGGTGCACCTCTTCTCTGGTGAGCTCATGTGAAAGGGGTGGGTCCAAAAGGGCGCCACGTGGCGCACCAAGTGCCGACATGATGATTCTCGCCGTTGCTGCCAATCGAGTTTGTCCTCAAAAAGCGCGTACTAACGCAATTCTGTGCACCTGTGAACGCAGAGACGAAGACACTGGTGGGCACGAAGGGCGCTGAGAGGACCATGCACCAACACCACAGTAGTGATGCGGGCCACGACGAAGACGGAGGACGAGTGTGGTACTTTGCCTACGGCTCCAACATGTCGCCCGTCACCCTCCGTCGGCGCCGCCTCCAGTACTTCAGTTCCCTCTCCTCCTCACCCTCCTCCTCCTCATTGCATTTATATTTATAGTTATATTTAATTATTTAATAAATTTAGAAATAAATAAATTGACAGAATTAAATTCGTGTCGGCCACGAATGCAGACCAGCAGAGAGCGTGGCAGGCGTGTTGGAGGGGTACCGGCTGCTGTTCGACCACATCGGGGTCCCCTTCTTCGAGCCCAGCTTCGCCAACGTGACGCCCGAGAAGGGCTGCCGCGTGCACGGCGTCCTCCACGACCTCAGCGCAAGGTGCACCCTTGCTCACCCCCGCCTGGCTGCATTCTCTCCTCTCGTCACACGATCTTGATGATTGTCCCAACCCAGCGAGTGGCAGCGCGTGTTGGCGAGTGAAGGCGGAGGTGGCTACACTGAGGGCTACTTCCCAGTGGTACGGGCGCATGGCTGCAAGCTTGATCGACACTCGCTGCTGCCTGGCTTACGACAAAAGTGGTGGTGACGATGACGTATCATCAGGAAGTCGAGGTCACAACGTACGACAACCGCAAGATCAAGGCCATCACTCTCGAGTCCACCAAGGGCGGCCGACACCCCATCGAGTCGCAGCACACATGGCCCTCCAGACGGTACGTGTCTGCCAACACGACCTGCACGCACACGACAGCGCGCGCGAGAGAGAGAGAGAGAGAGCATATATGAGTGAGATGCTGAGCGTGTGGATGGCACCAGATACGTGGGTATGCTCCTGGATGGCGCGCGACATTATCAGGTCGACCCGGACTACGTGAGGGAGTGCATCGCGTCTCAGCCCGTGTGCAGAATCTCGCGCGTGCTGCGGCTTGCGGTCATTGCGGTCATGGCCTTCATCGTGGTGCCCATCTTCGTACCTTACTACGTGGCCGTGCGCCTGGGCCTCTCGACGCGCTTCTTCCACGTCTTCGCGGGGCACCTCAAGACCCTGGTGTGGAGCCTCCACAACGTCACGCCGGCGCTCTCGATCGTCGCCTTTATCGTGCTGGCCGGCGGGATCGGCTACTCCACGTTCCTCCTCGGCTCCCTCGTCTTCGCCGCCTGCGCCTCCTTCTGGATCCTGCTCTGAGCCCTTGACCCTGTGCACGCACGCACGCACGCCGTGATGCCTGATGCTTGGAGCTTGAGGTTTGTATTAGACGCGCACGATGAACACGGGCGAGGGAGAGTGTTCGATGCAGTGGAGCGCGACGCTGCCGAGGTTGAGCGCGGTGGCGTGGTGGCCCATCACCAGCAGGTCGGGCTGCACCCGGTCAGCCAGCTCGCATAGCTTGTCGCGCGGATCGCCCGCCTCCACCACGATGCTCACGTTCACGCCTCGCTTCTCCAGCTCCTCCTTGAACTCGCCCAGCATCTCTGCACAGCGCCCGCTCCATGTGAGCCACGCACACGCACCACCGCACACGCACGCCCACACAGACGCACGCACGCACGCACACATGCACACGCAGAGGAGAAGGCGTCACCTGTCGTGCCCTTGATGATGGACTTGTTCGCCTTGTCCAGTATCTGAAAGTCAAAGTCCACGCGCAGCACGTTGAGGATGTTGCTGCGTTGGTAGACCTCGGCCACCCCGGCCAGCACGACCTCGTCCGCCGCCTCTGACGTTGCGTCGCCACGGCCGATCAATGCCAGGCAGTGCTCAAACACCTGCCCCCCCC